>CM046043.1:39822016-40020615 GCA_025215565.1 Flaveria ramosissima | reverse complement strand
GTATGTCGTCGATAAACACGATCACAAACTTGTCGAGGTAAGGGCGGCAAACGCGATTCATGAGGTCCATGAATGTTGCTGGAGCATTAGTCAGTCCAAAGGGCATGACCAAATACTCATAGTGTCCATACCTAGTTCGGAAGGCAGTTTTGGGTATATCTTCTTCTCTTATCTTCAGCTGGTGGTATCCTGACCTCAAGTCTATTTTAGAGAAGTAACTTGCTCCCTGCAATTGATAAATTAGTCGTCTATTCTCGGGAGAGGGTAACGGTTCTTTATGGTCAGCTTATTCAACTCCCTGTAATCAATACACATTCGCAGCGTTCCGTCCTTCTTTTTCACGAATAGCACCGAAGCACCCCCATGGAGAGACACTCGGACGTATAAATCCCTTGTCCATTAGTTCTTGAATTTGTACCATTAGCTCCTTTATCTCAGGTGGGGCGAGCCGATACGGTGCCTTGGCTACTGGTGCAGCACCAGGCATCAAGTCTATCTGGAATTCCACTTGTCAATTCGGAGGAAGTCCTGGTAGTTCTTCCGGAAACACCTCTGGGTATTCCGAAACTACGGGAATCTCTTCGATCTTCTTCTCCTTTTGGGTTTTCATCACATATACTACAAAAGTTGGACATCCCCTCTTCAAGCTCTTGGTAGCTTTCAAGTGAGATATCATAGGGTATAGAGTGTTACTCCTTTCTCCTTCTACCACTAACACTTCTTCGACGCTCAATGGTATCTTGAGCAGTCGCTCATCGCATACGATTTCAACTTTATGCTTCGCTAACTAGTCCATACCCACACCACATCAAATCCTCCTAACTTAATGGGCATCAAGTCAATCTTAAACATATTCCCTTTTAGATTCAGGGGGCAATCCCTAATGATTTCGTTAGCTTCTAAAATATTACCGTCAGCTAATTCTACGGTAAATGTATCAGTCAAGGTGCACGCGTTCTAAGTCAATCAATTGCCTAAAGGTACTAGAGATAAAACTAGCGTCGCTCCGTATCAAATAGTACAGTAGCGGGATGATTTATTTACAAGGAACGTACCGTTGACAACGTCGGGTTCCCTACGAGCTCCTGCTGTGGTCCATAACGAAAGCTCTTCCCTTAGGCTTATTGTGCTTGGCATCCTTGTCTCTACCCAGTTAGGACACTTGTTCCTCATATGCCCTGGGTTCCACACTCGTAGCATGTTTCCCCGGTACATAAGTACAGTCTTTAATTAGATGGCCGTTCTCTTGCACCTAAAACATGGCATCGGGTTACATTCTCCTTGATGATGTAACTTGCACTTGCTGCAGAGTGGGCTTGTCCCCGTATACAATTTCCGGTTTTTGCTTCCTTGATCATCACGTCTCACTCCTCAGAACTCCTTCTACTTGACCCACTGCTACTTCCAATCGCTCTTTTTGCTTCAAACCACTTCCTCTTGTCTCCAACAAACTTCTTCTTCTCATAGCCCTTCCTTGATCGGTCCATCCAGCCCTAATAAGATCGTCAGTCAGATGCTGGTAAGGTCGACAGCAGCTTGTAGGGTCACAGGCTGAGAGGCACGAACCATACCCCTAACTCTTGGGTGTAGTCCCAGATGAACCGTGCTACACCTTTGGCTTCTGGCGTCACCAAATGTGGCACAAGTCGGGACAGGGCTAAGAAACGATTGATGTATTCGGTGTAGTTGGGTCCCTTCATCTCCAAGCTTAAAAATTCTGTCTCTAGCTTCTCGAGTTGATTGATGGGGCAATATTTGTTGGTCATTAACTCTCGGAATTCAGTCCAACCCATTCGATTAGCCACGTTTCTTCCACGGCTCTGAGTAATGGACTTCCACCATTCAAGAGCTGATCCCTTGAGAGATTGTGATGCAAATCTCACCATATGCTCCATCTTGCACTCCTTGATGTCTAAGACGGCTTCCATTTCGTCGATCCACCTGTAAGTCTTTATAGCACCCTCGGTGCCATAGAAGTCCTTGGGCTTGCAGGCCATAAAAGTCTTGTAAGAGCACCCATTCCTTAACTCCTCAGCTTCATCATCGTGGCTCTCATCGTTTACCGGCCGTTCATTACCAGTAGTGTTATCCCTGTCTGCATTTATCTGTGCAATGATAGTCGGAATGGCATTGGCCAGTTGCTGAGCTACGAGGTTAGCAATCCTTTCATCACTCTCTTGATTAGTATTCTCCTCGTGGGGAGTCCCTGGTGGAGTAGGTTGGGTTCCAATAGGCCTTGCTCCTCCATGGCGGCCCCTGGTGGCTCCACGTCGACCAAAACGTGTTCCTCTGCGAGTCGGCATTCTGATAGTATCACAAATAGATTCGTTTAGCATCTCATAAGTTTTGTTTCGGATAGCCTAGGCATCATTATCCTATCACACCATGCCTCGGAAGAGGAATCATGGCATGCACATACATGTATTTACAACCCACTAAAGAACCTTAAATGTCCAATTCAAAACATGATATAATAGTTGGGCAACAATTTAGAAAAGGCACAGACAATCTCAAAGCACAACAAAACATATAGCAGTTTAATACAGACAGTTTAATAATTTTAGCATCTCAAAAGCAGTCAACATAGTATCATCCAAACGAATAGAATCAGAGTCATGCTCTTACAATTTGGAAGGTGCCATCACCCCCTTAATAATAAAATAATAGTCTCGAATAAGAATTCAAATAGTTTCCTTCTACTGTCCACAGACAGATAAATCCCACTGAGTACTCCAGTTCTCACATCCACTTCCTCTTTAGCCTATCCAAACCACCCTGTACCCTTCTTCCTCTGCTCCTGCTCCAAACGCTTCACTCCCTGTGTAGCCATCATCGCCTGGAACTGGCCCGACTGAGAAGTTCGAGTGGCGTGCTGAACAGTCAGTTCATGGCGGCGAACAGTCTAGTGTCGCATCGGAGGGTCCTACATCACTTGCCCGGCGACTCGACTGGCAGTACCAATCACCAGCCAGTACAGTGGGGCCGTCATACATACTATGCCTCGGCGGCATTAGGCGCTCATCGCGAGGGTCAAACAGTGGGGGTACCGATGTCGGAATCCTAACAGGCGGGGGAGGAGGAGGAGGCATCCTAAAGGATACGGAGGATCCTGGTCTAACGCTTTTGCGAGGTCGGGTGACAGTACGCGCACCCCTGTTCCCAATAGGTGGGATGGGTGAGAGGGTCGGAGCAGCTACTTGAGGAGAGTGGGATCGCGTTCGGCTTCGGGAAGGTGATGTGGAGGAAGAGTCCTCGGAAGCCTCAGTGTCTTCGGACGTGACGGATATCCACCCTGGATGTCCGCATCTCCAGAGGTACGCCTCATACTCCGTCTGGGGTTTCTCTCTCCTTAGGTGTCCAGTAGGAGCGGTCTCAGCGTCGGGGTGAGCAGGTGCCTTTCCTTTATCAGCCATTGACGTTATCCTGTAAGAAATACATCATGAGTAATTTGGTTTCTCATAGCTCATGATTTACATAATAGTACTAATAATAGTAGTGATGGCAATAGTATCTGTTATTCCAACATATAGCTGTCTGTTTTGCCCAGATCAATAGTTTCTTCAAGTAGTATCGGATAACATAGTTCGTCATAAAAATCATTTAAATCCCCTTTTAAAATTAGTTTCAAATCATCAATATAAACCAGAAAAAGTCCAACCATAACCTAAAGATCAGTGATGGAAATTACGCGTCCGGTAAATTCTTGATTACGTTGTTCAAGTGTAATCACCAATTTACCCAACCCGATCATTCCAACACTTCCCACAAGGACAGTCCTAGGGTATCAGGGTTGTAGCCTAGGGTCTACTATGGCATTCCCGACTTCTCTACAACCTTTGGCTCTGATACCAATCTGTCACACCCCGGGCCCAGGTAGGGTGGGACGTCACAGACTAGCAACAACATATGGCAGCGGAAACAAACCATTATAAGAGCTCAAAGGAGAGAATATCACATGGCATTAAAGTTTAAAAAATGTAACGGGACTAGATACACATCAAGCCCCAATTAAGTTTTACAATCAACCATAAAAATGAAATTGTACTTGTTCAACACAAAATATAAATTGTTCAAATGTTTCATCAAGGAAATAAGCCAATGCCATGTCACGGGGATAAGTCTAGGTCTTCAAACTGCTAAGATCTCTTCAAATATTACCTGAAACATGCTCAAAAGAAAATTGTGTCAACTAAAAAGTTGGTGAATTCAAGTGCTTAAAGTTTAAAAACAAAAGGACTTAATAAATCCTTCTTTGATTAAAAGAAAAATAATCATTGTTTATCATCATGGGAGAAATAAAATCATAATCAACCCTGCACTCAGTCCCGGTTAGCCTCTTCTAAAGTTGTGTTTTACCGGATATTCCCGAAGGAAGAAACTGAGCCCCATACCAGTGAACCCTACCTGCCCGGATGGTTCACCATAGAATCTTAACAAAACTTGTTACATGCCACAACGATCCCTCAGGATCTCAGTGGGGTAACCTTCCTGGAACGGAAGCCACTGTGTGTGGGGGATTCCCCAAATAGATCTATCCATATAAATCAAGCGGTTCACGAAAGAATTAATGATCATGATATAAGAATTAGCAGGTAACCACAATCCCACATAGTATCATCAAATAAAGCACAATCATAGTTCATAAAAGTAGAGCATGTTCCATCCTAAAACAATAGTAAAAAGGGGAATCACTAGAACTCACCTTAGGTTTCCAAATCAAAGTTTCCTGATGTGCCGGGAAGTGTCACAAGTCTAGCACCCTAACAAGTACATATTAAGCAATAAGCTACTGCCCTAAACTCATTAAAAGTGCAACAATGGTGTCAAGAGTTTAGCTATAGTGTACGGCTTTGGTCTAGTGAAGGTTTGTATAAAAAGGTTCCTTTTATGGCAAGTCAAAGTGTCTTCATGAAAGTTGGGGATTTTCACTTCATTAGATTAGGTATATTAAAAGATTTTATTGTTCAAGTGTTTATTAGCTTCCTGAAAGTCGGTTATAAGGTTTGGAAAAATTTTACAGTTTAGTCCCTCAAGTTTCAAAATTGACAGTTTCTACCCTTAAGTTTAGTTTCTTGCCTTTTATGTCATTTATGCCCAAAATCAGATTGTTAGAGTCATATTATGATTATTATGGAGTAAGTGATTCAAAACTTTGGTCTACGGGTTCGATTTTGAAAACTGCGCGTTTAACGCTCCCGGTTGCGGTAAAAGCCGGATAATTTTAATAATAATTTGGAGTTTTCAAATATTTAAATTTTGGACCAGTGGGTATTTTCTAAGAGACTTCTTTATAAATTTCTAAGTCCTTAAATTGTGTAAATTGGCCTTTTATAGTTAAAATCTTGTTTTTACGTTTGACCCGTTAATACGCGGTTTTGACCGGGTTTGACCATTTAAAGCTCATTTGACCGAGTTTTTAAATCTTTTAGGTCCTTTATCACTTATCTTACTGAAATCATATGATTTTTATAAATCTTAGTTTTGAACTCTATTTTTATAGATTTTTCTCAAAAACTATGCTTGGTTTGTACCCGTTTTTAGTTAAAATGTCATTTATTTGTGTCTTTGACCACTTAAATTATCCATTTACTCCAGAATACTTTATTTATCATTTTTGAGCCTGGAATACTTTTTAAGAATGTTAAATTCATAGTCTTACTATTTTTAAGTCATTTTACCATGTTTTCGGGTCCCGAAAGTGACTAAAAGAGGGTAAATCACAACATGTCCTTTATTCCAGAGATTAAACATTGCTAACACTTCAAATATTCACTAAACCCTACTGAAATTTCAGTCCCAACATGTTGCCTAGTAGATCTATACATCCATATGCTTCAAATATGTAGAAAATGCCATAACCGACAATTACACTAGTGTAAACCATCATAACTTGAGTTTAAATGTTACCAACACTTCATTTAACTTCACAAACAGATTGTAAGGTGTCATTAAGTCGTTCATGAGTAGGTTATGGGTCTTGGTTAAAAGGATTTTTCAAACAAATGCTCAAGAGGGTGTTTGTTACATGTAGAAAGGAGGGTTTCAAGGTGAAATCCATGTATCAACCGTGGGTTTGAGTATGTAGCCACTTGGAACTTTTAAAAACAGGTTCTTGGGATTCCATTTAGTCGTAAAATGCAGGTTACAAGTTTGGTTTACAAGAGTTTAAGCTTTCACAAGTTAGATGATGTCAAAACACTCAAAATGAGGGTTTTCATGGTGGAAATCGGTTTCCACCTCAAGAATGGCTAACAAAACATGAAGTTTACCTTCAAGAATGTTGGGAACTCCTTAAGAATGAGATGATGGTGAGATGCTTCTGCTACAACAAGGAAATACACGGTTCTTAGATGTCAAATGTAGAAAACAAGAGAAATGTCACAAAACCGACATCTTGAGCTTACACTCGAAGTAACTCATGGTTTGGGGGGTGTTGATGGCCGTTAATGGCTTGAAACTCCTTGGACTTGGATGGAGAAACTCGAACTAAGGCTGGAGAGGTGGAACAAACACGGTTGTGTGACCAAATCTTGTGAACAAGGCTACTCCTTTGCGGTTTTGGTCTCGGCCGAATGTTTCTTGGTGTAATCTTCGAGTTCTTCTTCACAAAGCTAGAGAGAATTGTTGGGAGAGTGTTGTGAGGAGTGTGAGTGTGTTTGGATCAGATGGTTCGAATAAGGGAGAGAGGGAGAGAGAGAGGGAGAGATTGCATGGATTGTGAGTGGGTGAGAAGGGTGGTGTGAAGAGGAGAGGAGAGTGGTGAGGGAGGGGGCGGCCGATCTTGGAGTGTAGTGGGGAGAGTTTTGATATAATGTTAATTGTAAATTAATATTGTGTAGTGTAATTTTGTAGTATTGGGTATTATGTATTATTTAGTGGAAATGTGATTTGAGGTGTCTAATGCATACCCATGCATGCATGGCCGAAATTATGCAAGTGTGAGTGTGTATGCTCACATTTTAATTGCCTTCTCTTGAGTTTAATTTTGTAAGGGTGATTAGTTGACATTCCCGGAACACTAATTTTTAAAAAGGTAGAAACCTAAATTGGTTAAAAATCAGAAATAAAAATCACATGAAATCATAATTACATCAAATTGCAAGAATTGTTTCCAATTTCATAGTAGGGTTGTATAGTTTCAATTATTAGCACTCATAGCATGGATAATGATGCAAGTAATCTAGGGTTATGGTAACAACCTGGAGGTCGGTTGTCACAGAAATACCTGCTTCATGTGGTTATCCACAACTTGTCAAACAAGCATGGAGGGTGGGACCAGATTCCTGAGGATCTCTCCTACATAGTACATGGAATGGTTCAAGGGGTCAAGTTCAGGTACTCTCAATTTGTTTATACAAACTTGCTTGCTAACTTGGACTCCTTAGAGTATTATATGTTTCCTAGATATGTTCAACACATTCTCAACTGTGAACTGGGCTCACAGTTGATGGAAACAAATAATATTCTTAAATTGGGACAGATGAAGCCAGACATCTTTAAAATTATGAAGAAGCCAACTATAGGCTTCTCAGGGGTAGAAACAGCCCTAGTCCCAAAAATGTTAGAGCTCATTGCTCAAGGTGACAACCTAGCAACACAAGCTAGTGTTGAACCCACACCTTCTACCTCTCAACCACCAAAAAGGCCCCAAGTCACCCTCACCTACCAAAGAAAATCCAAACGAACCCCTGCTCAAGCAATTGAGTCTGTGCAGGCCCCCATATACTCACCCATACAAGAGGAAGTGGATATTAGAGCTCCCACTTCCCCTGAGGAGCAAACCACTCCCATCTCTTCAACACTCAGGACTGAGGTTCCTCATGCTCACCCTGATGAGCTTACAAGCCCAATTGCCTTAAGCCTTCACTCTGAGTCTCAACACTCAAGTGAACAACCTTCAGGGGACAGTTACCATCCCCAGCCATTAGACTTAAATCAAGCCATTCCCAACCTCTCATTCTATACTGATGAAGACTTAGGTTTCAGTGGGTACCATGAGTCTCTCTACTCCTCCCTTACTCAAAGAGAGATGAGTACTCCTGAGTCTCCTCTGTCTAGCCCACATAACTGAGGTGGATACTTCTGAACCTGTTCAGGATATCCATATGGAAGAGGCTCTCACTTCTGCAAGTGATTACATCATTAAGACCTCAACCATGGCAACTTAGCCCATTGACACCTCTACTAAGGATGTCAATGTGTAGAGGAAATCTAGCAGCCAAGAACCTGAGGCTGGTGGTGAGAGAGAGGACTTTGGTCCAATCATCTCATCTCCTGATGATTCTTCTGATGAAGAAGAGGGGAATCTGAGACTAAAGGTGCAAAAACTGTCAAAAACATGCTCCTATTTAGTCTCTAAGGTTAGTCACCTTGAATCTCAGGTGACTACCTTGCATAATAGGGTTAATGATCAGCAACTTGAGATATCTTATCTCAGGGAAAAACTAGCTGGGAGACCTTTAAGAAGAGCTCAACCAGGAACACAAGAAACTGTGAATGTGGTTGACCTAACCTCTAGCGCACCTATGCAAGAGGGTGATGCTACCAAAAAGGGGGAGAAAGTCATTACAATCACAGAACCTGGGAGTTTTTTCAGGGAGTATGGACATTGAGGATTCACCATCGTCACTTGCAACTATGCATACTCAGCAACTTCCTCAAGTTCACATTAATGTGGACATAATTGACTCTGTCATTAGGAGTCTCTTTGAGCAAGGCATTCCAAGGGCTGTGTCATCTCCACCTCAAGGAACTTCAAACTACATTATTGGGTGGAGGTATGATGCTGATAAAAGAGCCCTCATTCTTCACAGAGTTCAAGGGCAGCAAGAAGTGTTCAATTTTCAGACTTTGGACTACTATGAAGGTCTTGACCTGATCAACATGCCACTTGTCAACCCAAGCAAATCAAGACAAGCTGACAGGTTAGCACTCAGGATTCAAGACAGAATTACTGAAGAGTTCAGCCTTAGAAGGAGACAAAGACAATCAGGTAATGTCATTTGTCAACTGGATGCTGAGGCAGACCCTGAGATTAGCTTCAAAGGGAAAACCTTGGCTGAATGCCCAGTGATAGAGCCTGAGAGCCCTGTCACACCAACAACTGCTTCAGAAATTCATTCCCTCAGTGAAACACCTGCTGGTGAAGGTGTCTCACAACCTCTCTCTGACTAGAGCTTGGATGCTACACCAAGCAATAAAGGCCAAACCTCTATCCACCCTGAGTCACAAAGGTCTGTGGGTGACAAAAGGAAAAGGATTTTGACTCCTGAGGAGATTGAGGAGGAGGAGAGAGAGAGGAAGAGGAAGCTAAGGGGAGAAAGTTCCTCTGTGTCTTCAGGATTTATGCAAGCTGCAATCAGGGCTGCCCCCAGACCAAACACTCAAGAAGATGAGTTGAGGGCAGTTAGGATTACTTACCTGTAGACCAAGAACTATGACATAGATGAGATTATATCTCTCCCCTTAGATCAATTAAATGAACTGGCTGACATGGAAGTGTCAAAAGAGATGAAGGAAAAAGAGGATGCAAGATTACTTCTCCAATTCAAAGAAGAGAAGAGACAGAAAAGATTATACAAGCATGCTCCAACTCTCTCCCCAGTTCAGGAAAGTCCTGTGCAAGAGGATGTGGCTGCTACACAAGATCCTTAGGTAGACAAGGAAACAGATAGGCAAAACATGATCAACTATCTGAGTGCCACAGGTCTCTAACAGGCATCTGCACTTCTTCCCTTGTCCTTTGAGTACATTGAGTTTGAGTATCTCAAATAGCTTAACTTCAAGTGCTCAAAGAACAAAATGCAACAAAGAGAAAGATGAGGGAAGATGCTGCAAAGTCAAGAGCTATCATCCAAAAGAGTATAAAGAAGTCTGTTGACAGACAAAGGATGATGAGCTTCTTGAAGCTGTATAGATTCTCCGAAAGGAGACTTGGCCCTATGTCTCTATCCACAATGGATGAGCATATCAGGGTAATCAAGCAGAAGATCAAGAGTGGAGAGCTGATTGACTTATACTCTCCTCCAAGTCAAATCCCACCTGAAGTGGAGGTTAAGGTTGAACAACCTGAGACAACACAACCTGGACCTCCTGCTGAGCCTCAGCAAGCTTCATCTTCTGATCCACAGCAGGGTCAAACTCCCTCTCCTTCTAAACCTATGAGGGAGGAACACCCAACTGAGAAAGACAAGGATGATCAACAAGGTGCTGCAGACCAGTCTTCTCAGTTAAAGTCTTCTAAAGGAAGAAGAGGATGGCTTCTAAACCAAAGTCTAAGAAGAAGAAGCCTGAATCATCCAACTCTACACCTCAGGCTGAGTCAGATCAACCTGAGGAAGTGCATGAAGAGGCAGCCCAATCAACTCCAATTCAAGTGGCTCCTCTTGCAGCTGAGACACCCATCTTATCCTGGACCTTCACTACTAATCCAAAGAGATGGCATGTGATCAGAGATCAAGGTGTTGAGAATGTCTATACATGGCAAGACATAATCAACTTACATCTGCATGATCTCTTTGAGAGAGAAGATATTATGAGAGTCTAAATGATCCTGACCATCTAATGAAGAAGGGTATGGTCATCATTGTGCTAAAGACTACAAACATCTGAAGATCTTCTAAATGTTTTGGTATCATCAGCCTTGGGGGAGTTTGTAAGGATTCCTATAAGTCTGATGCAGCCTAAACATCCAAAGTCTCTCTGCAAGCATGCACTAAAGAACAGAAGTAGAAATGCTTCGGAAGTTTTACACCATGCACTAGAAATATTCTGAGTGTAAAATCTTCCGAAGCCAAGACCAATATCTTCTGAAGCCAAAAGTGAAGTCTTCCGAAGCTTCAAAGACAAAGTCTTCTGAAGCCAAATAGTGAAGATAGATTTCTTTCGAAGACTTTTAGAGATATGCCTTTATCTGATGTACTTTACCATAAAGCTGGACCACCTTTCCGCTGCAACTCTGTAAAGTCACCAACTTACATGAGTTGGTGAAAGGTCCATGCTTTTGGTAACTGTACATTGAGGTCTTGGGTCCATGCTTTCTACTTTATGTACTTTTATCCTTTTTGTAATATATTAGGATGTGAGCTATGGCATGTCATAGTCACAAGTCAAAAGGCAAATATGCCTTTTGACTCTACATTTGATTTTGTAGTTTTCTAGTCAATTGTATCCAGCTAACCTTCAAAGTATGGCCGGCTGTAGGATGTAGTATAAAGTATCTCAAGTACTTGTAACTTTCTATCGATGCTTTGTAACTTGTAATAGAACTTGAGAAGCAATATACAACATTCTTGAAAACCAAATACTTGTGTTGTTTGCAATCTTGTTCTGTCTCACTTACTTGTGTTCTTAGCATCTTTTATTAACAAGTTAACCAGTTCCCTATTTGATCTGTTAAGTGTTCTAAGCAACTCTCCTCATTGTGTTGTTGTGTTGTAAGTGCATACCCTTCACCGGTCCTGCATTTGGTATCAGAGCTTTTCAGGCTCTTTATATAAGATCTCACCATCTTAAGATCCCTCTCACACACAAAATACTTAACAACTCAAATGGCAACTATAACCAAAACTGATATGGAAACTGGAACTATGACAAAGTCTCCACTGATCACTCCTGAAGACTTTGATACTTGGTGTCAAAGAATGGAAGGCTTCATCAAGTCTCAAGACTCCAGGATGTGGGACTCTGTTGTTGAAGGACCTTACATACCAAGCACCACTTCTGCTACTGGTGGTGGTATGATTCCTAAGGGTGTGGCTGATTACTCTAAAGCAGATAGAAAGAGAATAGAGATTGATCAAAAAGCAATGACAACCCTTCAAACTGCTTTATGGTAAAGTACATCAGATTAAGGCATATCTCTAAAAGTCTTCGGAAGAAATCTGTCTTCACTATTTGGCTTCAGAAGACTTTGTCTTTGAAGCTTCGGAAGACTTCTGTAACACCCGGAAATTTATTATTTTGAAGCCGACGAAGAAAGAAAAGAAATAAAGTCCAAAGTTGAGGGACCAAACTCGCCAACGAAGAAAAGTTGGGTAAGGTGGTGATATGTGTAGGGAGAGGGCAGCCCACTCTCCCCACACTTCACACATTTCAGCTCACAAGAAGAGAGAAGAGAGAAAGAAGAGAAAAAGGGAGAAAAGGGGTTGATTCGGGTGATTCGAGTGTCCAAATCCGTCGAGTAGCAAGCCAAATCGAAGCTCTTGTCCTTGTGCTCGATTGTGTGAGTTCTAGGACCCCACTTTTACTTGTTTTCAACTGATTTTGGGGCTGGAAGATGTCAAAAACCCGTTTTTGTGTGTGTGTGTGTTTGACCCATTTGGGTGTGATGTGTATGGTGTGTTTAGAGTATGATTTCGGGCTTGTGTGTGCTTGTATGGTGTTAAGGTATGCATTCCTAAGGTCCAGGAGGGTTGATTTAGGCTTAGAATGGGTTTGGATGAGCTTGGAGGCCGAAAATGGCAGATTGGGTTCGGGATGAACTCCATTCTGCATCAGCTAGGGCTAGGCGACCGAATGAAGGCCATACGGCCGAATGAGGGCGATTGAAGGTCATTCGCACGATTGGGACTCAGTCGCACGACTGGGAGTCCAGTCGCATGAGGGATGTGCGACTGAGGGTTCAGTCGCATAGATGCTTAGTCGCATGAGTCCATTCGCATGAGTTTAGTCGCACAGGTGCCCATTCGCAGTAGTCCCATTCGCACATGGTCCATACGCACGATTGGATGTTCATTCGCACAGATGACCATCCGCATGGGTCCAGTCGTATGATGTTCAGTCGCATGGAGGCCATGCGACTGAAGAGTGTCCATACGCCCGAATAGGGCTGTTGCACTCGAATGAATGTGTAGTTTGACTTCTGGCCTTCGGGGAAAGGTGCAGATGTAGTTTGGATGTAAGGAAAACCGTAAGAGCATGTAAGAGTATGGTTATGGCCATAGAGTACATATAGGGCATGATGGTGGTGATGTTGCATGTTAATGCATATTATGAATGTATGACGTTGCCCTGTATGATGTTGATGATTATGTTTGATATGTTCCTTGTTATGATGTATGATTACCTTTCTTATGGCTTTACGTATTATGACGAATGAAATGAAGTATTATGTAACGTAAAGTGGAAAGAGATGACACGTCTTGCATGCATCGGATAACGGGTCCTTCTTTGTGATTGACCATTATGTGGAACCTCTACCGCTTACCCTTAGTACTGTGGCATACGTTTCGCTGTTCATTTATTGACTTCGGCCCAGTGGCTATGACCGTCGGTTATCATTAGTACTGTGGCATACGTTTAGCTGTTCATTTATTGACTTCGGCCCAGTAGCTAAGACTGATTGGTTAACCCCAGTACCGTGGCATACGTTTAGCTGTTCATTTATTGACTTCGGCCCGGTAGCTGTGACTAATTGGGGTGTAGCATATGGTATTGGTATGGATGATGTCCGATGCGCAAGTAAGTTAAAAGGAACGAATGAACGAATGAATGAATGAAGAAGATAATAATGATATTATCTATGCGTACGTATGATGTGTGATCACGTCAAAGTAACGAATGGTTTTATATGAAAGTAAAGTATATTTTATTATTAAAACTAGAACTCACTCAGCAACGCTGACTTTTATTGCATTTTCCAGTTGGCAGGTAAATGATTGCTGAGGATGGCACGGCAAGGCTACTCAGCTCTTTTGGGATGGCATCCAATTATATAGCTTTTGTGATGTAATGCAAACATGAATTTTGTAACCGGATAATGATGTATTATTTGGCAAAAGTATTTATAATGAAATGTGATGTCGTTTTTGAATGTTTCCGCTGCAATGTTTTCCTAATGTAACTGAAATTATATGTTTTATGAGCGATGAATGACCAACTGTAGGCGTCCTGGGAACGGGGCCTTACAACTTCACTTTTTGCTTCGGAAGATGTTAGTCTTGGCTTCGGATGATTTTACACTTAGAATATTTCTAGTGCATGGTGTAAAACTTCCGAAGCATTTCTACTTCTGTTCTTTAGTGCATGCTTGCAGAGAGACTTTGGATGTTTTGGCTGCATTAGACTTATAGGAATCCTTACATGTGGTATTATTTGTAGTGTAGTAAGGTATTTTAGGTGGTATTATTTAGTTAGTTGTTAATTATTATGCATGAACATGCATGCATTAACCAAAAATTATGAGTGTAAGCATGCATTTTAATTGTTTCAACTATGATTTAATTATAGCATGGGTGACTAATTAACTTTCCCGGGACACTAAGATTTCCCTAGCTAATGCTTGATCTAGATAAATCATCCCAAAAAGGCACATAAAATAACAAAAATGATAACAACAATCAACAATATTAATGTTGCTAATAGTAATATTGGTAATGATATAACATTAATATTAATTGAAAGGGGTAATGATGCAGGTTGATCAGGTTAGAATTATGACCTAGAGGTCGGTTGTTACATTCTCCCACCGTTTAGGAAGTTTCGTCCCGAAATTTTAGCTTCGATTAGACTCGGAACGGGTGGGTTTGAAGAGGTGCGGATAACTCTTTCTCATTTCATCTTCTCGCTCCTAAGTGAATTCAGGTCCTTGCCTAGAATTCCATCTTACCTTGACCTTGGGTATGCGGCTTCGTCTGGGTTTCATGACCAGTCGGTCAGAAATCTCTATGGGTTCTTCCACAAAGTTCAACTTATCGGTTATCCTAACTTACTTCAATGGTATCTTCAAGGTCTTGTCTGCCAGGCACTTTTTCAGGTTTGACACATGGAAGGTATCATGTATGTAGCTTAATTCCTGAGGTAGCTTTAATTTATATGCCACTAGACCAATTCTTGCTAGTATCTCAAATGGTCCAAAGTATCTCGGGCTTAGCTTTCCTCTCTTTCCAAACCTCACGGTACCTTTCCATGGTGCCACTTTCAGTATTACCCTATCACCCACTTGAAACTCTAAAGGTTTTCGTCTTTTGTCAGCGTATTTCTTTTGACGATCCCTGGCTGCTCTCAAACGCTCCTTAATTTTAAATATCTTGTCGGTGGTTTCCAACATGATGTTGGGTCCCATTACTTGGTTGTCACCAATCTCATTCCAGTTCAATGGTGATCGGCATTTCCTACCATATAGGACCTCATACGGAGCTGCCTTTATACTTGCGTGGTAACTATTGTTATAGGAGAACTCTACCAAAGGAAGATGATTGTCCCAGTTCCCACCAAAGCCAATCATGCAAGCTCTTAGCATATCTTCCAGGGTTTGAATAGTCCTTTCACTCTGTCCATCAGTTTGTGGGTGGTAAGTAGTGCTTAGATCTAAACGGGTTCCCAAGGCTTGCTGGAGAGACCTCCAGAAACGTGAAGTGAAGCGGCTATCACGGTCGGAGATGATTGACAAAGGCACACCATGTCTGGTCACTATTTCATCAATATACAATTGAGCCAGTTTCGTCAGGTCGTAGTCTTCTCTAATCGGCAAGAAGTGAGCTGATTTAGTTAGCCAATCCACTATTACCCAAATGGCGTCATGACCTCTAAAAGTTCTGGGTAGTTTTGTGATGAAATCCATTGTAACGTTATCCCACTTCCATTCTGGAATTTCGAACTGCTGCAACGTCCCTGACAGTTTTTTTATTTTCAGCCTTCACCATGGCGCATGTCAGACACTTGCTAACTTCGACGATGGATTTCTTGATCCCAGGCCACCAGAAAAGGGTCTTTAGATCATGGTACATCTTGTCGCTTCCGGGGTGAACCGAGTACCTAGTTTTGTGGGCTTCGTCGAGGATTATCTCTCTAATTCCCCCGTGCTTTGGTACCCACGTTATCCCTTCATATTTATATACACCATCGCTGCTCAGCTCAAATCGCTTCTCCATTCCTGTCAACATTTCCCCCGCTAGCTTATCTTCCTTTAGCGCTTCGCCTTGTGCCTTCTTTAGTCTCGCGATAAGGTCGGTGTACACACTCATCCTGCTCAAGGCATCTGCGACTACATTAGCCTTGCCCGGATGGTAGCGTATTTCGCATTCGTAATCATTCAGCAACTCAACCCATCTTCTCTGGCGCATGTTTAGCATCTTCTGATCCAGAATGTGCTACAAACTCCTATGGTCAGTGTAAATAATGCACTTCGTGCCATAGAGATAATGCCTCCAAATTTTGAGTGCAAACACCACGACACCCAATTCTAGATCGTGCGTTGTGTAGTTATTCTCATGATCGTTTAGTAGTCTCGATGCATAAGCAATTACTTTGTTATGCTGCATTAGCACGCATCCTAGTCCTTGACGCGAAGCGTCACAATAGACCACGAAGTCCTCAATTCCTTCTGGGAGAGCGAGGATAGGTGCACTACACAATTTTTTCCTTAAGTGTTTCGAACGCTTCATTCTGCTCTCGTTCCCACACAAAGGTCGTGTTCTTCTTAGTCAGAGCAATCAACAGTTGCACAATGCGCGAGAAGTCTTTGATAAACCTCCTGTAGTATCTGGCCAATCCAAGGAATTGCCTTATCTCAGTAGGGGTTTCAGGAATTCTCCAGTCCTTAATCGCCTCAATCTTAGAAGGCTCAACTTGAATCTCATTCTCATTTACCACATGCCCTAAAAAATTGGATTTCTCGCATCCAAAATTCACATTTGGGGAATTTGGCATATAGTTGCTCATTCTTGAGCAACTCAAGAATCAGTCTAATGTGTTCCTCATGCTCTTCTTTGCTACAGGAGTAGATCAAGATGTCGTCGATAAACACGATCACGAACTTGTCAAGATACAGGCGACATAACCGGTTCATGAGATCCATAAACGCCGCTGGTGCGTTAGTCTGTCCAAAAGGCATGACTAGATACTCAAAATGTCCGTATCTCGTCCTGAAGGCCGTTTTGGGTATGTCTTCTTCTCTTATCTTCAGCTGATCATATCCCGATCTTAAATCTATTTTAGAAAAGTAACTAGCTCCCTGCAGTTGATCGAATAGGTCGTCAATCCTCGGGAGGGGGTAACGATTCTTTATAGTCAGCTTGTTCAGTTCCCGGTAATCAATGCACATTCGTAGGGTTCCATCCTTCTTCTTCACAAATAACACCGGTGCACCCCATGGAGACACACTCGGTCGAATAAATCCCTTATCGAGTAGTTCCTGGATCTGTAGCATTAGTTCCTTCATCTTGGGAGGGGCGAGTCGATATGGTGCCTTGGCTACTGGTGCAGCACCAGGTAGTAGATCTATTTGGAATTCGACTTGTCGGTTCGGAGGGAGTCCCGGTAGATCTTCAGGAAACACTTCTGGATATTCAGAAACCACTGGAATATCCTTAATCTTCTTCTCCTCTTTAGCCTTCATTACATAGATTATGAAAGCTAAGCATCCCTTCTTAAGGCTCTTGGTAGCTTTCAGATGAGATATCATGGGACATAGCGCGTCACTTCCTTCGCCACGAACCACTAGCACTTTCCCGTCGCTCAACGGTATTCTAAGCAGGCGTTCATCCCACACAATCTCGACTCTATGCTTAACTAGCCAATCCTACCAACAACCACATCAAATCCTCCTAATTTAATAGGCATGAGGTTAATCTTAAATATGCTACCTTCTAGATTCATTACACAGTCCTTGATGACTTCGTTAGTTTCTATAATGTTACCGTTAGCTAATTCCACGGTAAACGGATCGGTCAGGATAAATGCCCTCAAGTCAATCAAAGGACTAAAAGCACTAGAGACAAAACTAGCAGTTGCTCCAGTATCAAAGAGAGTAGTAGCAGAATGGTTGTTTATAAGGTACGTACCATTGACCACATCAGGTTCCTTGCGAGCATCGTTTGGTTCCATCACAAATGCTCGTCCCTTAGGCTTGTTGGGTCTGGCCTCCTTATCTCTTCCCAGTTTAGGACACTTGTTCCTCATGTGCCCTAGATCTCCACACTCATAGCATTGCTTATCCGGCGCATACGTACAATCCTTGATTAAATGACCTGGTCATTTGCATCAGAAGCAAGGCATCAGATTGCAATCCACTTGTTGCAGAACGGTCTCGTACCCGAGTATAACTTCCTTGTCCTTCCACCTTGGTCATCGTGCCTCACACCTTCATAGCTCTTCTTGCTTGACTCGATACTACTGTCAATTGCTCTCTTCACATCGAACCACTTCCTTTTCTCACCCATCGGCTTCATCTTCTCTTTAGTCCTGGTTTGATCTGTCCACCCAGCCCTAACCAAATCATCAGTCAAACTGCTGGTGAAGTCAACCGCAGCTTGTAAGGTTAAAGGCCTGGAAGATCGAACCATTCCCCTGACTCTGGGATATAGCCCCCAAATGAAACGTGCTACACCCTTAGGTTCTGGTGTCACCAGGTGTGGCACCAATCGAGACAGGGCTAAGAAGCGGTTCATGTACTCGGTGTAATTAGGACCCTTCATCTCCAGGCTCAGGAATTCAGACTCTAGTTTCTCCAATTGATTGATGGGGCAGTATTTGCTGGTTATCAGTTCTCTAAACGTGGTCCAGCTCATTCGGTTAGCAGCGTTCCTTCCCCGGGGCTGAATAACCGTCTTCCACCATTCCAGATCCGATCCCTTGAGTAACTGCGATGCGAACCTCACCATGTGGTCCATTTTACACTCACTGATGTCCAAGACTGCTTCCATTTCATTGATCCATCGGTACGTCTCTATTGCACCCTCAGTGCCATAGAAGTCTTTTGGTTTGCAAGCCATGAAAGTTTTGTAGGAGCATCCATTATTCAGTGCTTCAGCTTCCTCATTATTGCCCTCGTTGTTTCCGAATACATCATCACCATCGGGGTTGCTCCGGTCTGTGTTGGTCTGGGCTATAATGGTAGGAATAGCATTTGCAATCTGTTGTGCAACAAGGTTGGCAATCCTTTCATCATTCCCCTGGTTTGCATTCTCTCCACGAGGGGTTCCTGGTGGAGTAGGGGTTTGGTTTCTGGTTTGTCTAGCCCCTTCCCGGCGGCCTCTAGTAGTTCCTCTTCTTCCAATGTGGGTTCCTCTCCTAGTTGGCATTCTAATAGCATCACAGATAAATTAATGTTTAGCATCTCATAATTGTTTTCGAGTAGCCCATGCATCATTTACCCTAAACTATCGCGTCCTAGAAAGAGGGAGTGTATCATACACACCACTAAATACCTCTAACAAGAAAATGCTTCATTAAATTAGCTTAAGACAATTCATCCAAAATGGACACAGGTCAAAATTTCAACGCATAACATGACACATTGTAATTCAATATAAATAGTTCAGCAAGGTTTTAGCATCATTTAAATAGTTTCACAGAGAGATAGTTAATATTATCAGCAAGCATAGTTGTCTCAGAGTTACACTCTTACAAATTGGAAGGTACCATCACCCCATAATAATAATAATAATAGTATCATATAATAATTGAAATAGTTTCCTTCAACTGCGCAAGACAGATAATCCCACATCCTCTCCAGGCCTTCACATCGACTTCTTCTTAACCCACCCTAGCCATCCTGAGTTCTTCTTCTTCTGCTCTTGCTCCAACCGCTGGACCCCGTGCTAAGCCATCATGGCCTAAAACTGAGCAGACTGAGAGGTCCTAGTAGTGTGCTAGAGGGTCAGCTCGTGCCGACGAACGGTCTTTAGTATCTCATTGAGCAGCATCGGAGGGACCTACGTCGCTAGCCCGGCGGCTAGACTGGGAGTACCTATCACCAGCTAACACACTAGGGCCATCATACATGCTGCACCTCAGTGGCATCCAGTGCTCGTCATGTGGGTGGTTGTGGAGTGGGTCAAATGACGGAGGTACAGGTGTCGGAATCCTAACAGGTGGTGGGGGAGGAGGTGGCATCCTAAAGGAAACTGAGGGACCTGGCCTTGCACTCTTGGGTGGGCGGGTGATCACACGTGCACCCCTATCCCCGATAGGTGAGCTAGGTGAGTGGGTAGGAGCTGCTACATGAGGTGAATGGGAGCGCGTCCGACTCCTGGAGGGGGATGTCGAGGAAGAGTCTTCTGACGGCTCGGTGTCGTCGGATGTGACGGATATCCATCCCAGATGTCCTCATCTCCTCATATACTCCTCGTACTCCGATCGCAGTGTCGCCTTCTTGAGGCTCCCAGATGGTGCAGTCCCGTCAGTGGGGTATGCTGGTGCCTTACCCTTGTCATCCATAGCCTTGATGTCCTGCAAGAAATATCATGAGTAATTTGGTTTCTCATAGCTCATGATTGTAATAATAATAGTACTTATGGTTGGATGGCAATAGTATCATATATCCCAATAGTGTCAATAACTAGAGGTATCAGTAAGTAGTAGTATCAGATATCAGTAGCTTCTTCAAATAGCAACAGGTACAGTAGTTAACATTTAGGAAAAACTTTTAGACCACTTTAAAAGAAATTTCAGAAATCATGAGTTTCAAACAGAAAAAGTCCACTCATCACCTAAAGGTCCATGCTAGAACTTACGCGTCTGGTAAATTCATGATTACGTTGATCAAGTGTAATCATCAATTTACCCAACCCGATCATCCCAACACTTTCCCACAAGGACGGTCCTAAGGTATCAGGGTTGTAGCCTAGGGTCTACTATTGTATTCCCGACTTCTCTACAACCTTTGGCTCTGATACCAATCTGTCACACTCTGGGCCCAGGTAGGTGGGACGTCACAGACTAGCAACACATATGGCAGTGGAAACAAACCATCATAAGAGCACAAAAGGAGAGAACATCATATGGCATTTAAAATTTTGAAGGAAACCAGGGCTAGAAACAGATCTAGCCCCCAAATGAAATTGTACAACCAACATAAAGACAAAGTGTAATAATCAACAATAATTATAAATTGTTCAAATTGTTTTTAAAAACAGATAAGCCAATGCCATGGACACGGTGCTAGGTCAAGGTCTTCAACAATAGCTAGAGTCCCTTCATGGATTACCTGAAACATGCTCAAAAAGAAATTGTGTCAACTAAAAAGTTGGTGAATTCAAGTGCTTAAAGTTTAAAAACAAAAGGATTCAATAGAATCCACATTTGATTTAAAAGAATCAAAGATTCACTATTGTGGGGGATCACAATCAACCCTGCACTCAGTCCCAACTAGCCTCTTCAAAAGTTATGTTTTACCGGTTAATCCCGAAGGAAGGACTGAGCCTCAAAACAGTGGACCATACCTGCCAGATGGTTCACCTAGTATCTTATAAAAAAAACTTTTCACATGCCACAAACGACCCCGCAGGATCTCAGTGTGGTACCCTTCCCGTTCATCACGAAAGGCACTGTGTGTGGGGGATTCCCCAAGTAGATCTACCCATATAAAACAAGCGGATCACACAAGAATTAATGATCGTGACACAAGTAAAAGCAGGTTCTAACATTAACCCCAACATTCAAGCATCATACAATATCTCATAAAAAGGTTTCAATTCAAGTATAGCATGTTTCATCCCAAAAACAGTAGTAAAAAGGGAACACTAGAACTCACCTTAAAATTCAAGCAAAAGATTCTTCGTGTGCTAGGAGAAGTCTCAAGTCTAGCACCCTACCATTAAGATTTAAGTGTTAAGCCACTAATTCTAGGGTTATGAAGATGCACTAGGTGTGTCATGAGGTTAATGTCTTAATAGCTTTTGATTTGCTAAGTCTTTATATAAAAAGTTTCCTTTTATAGAAAGTTAGGGTTTTTTAGGGTAGAATACATGATTTTACCATGTTAAATCACCTATATAAGTTAGTTTGAGTCTTTTAAGTGACTCTTAGTCCAAGGGGGTCGGTTTATTGAAGCTTAGCAAAATTTACAATTTAGACCTCCAAGTTTCCAAAATTTATACTTCTACCCCAAAGTTTGATTTCTTGCATTTAATGATTTTTATGGCCAAATATTAAAGTTAGGTAACTGATTTTAAGTAAGTTTATACCAAAATTTCAGAATTTAGTTCCGGGTTATATATTTTTTTGTCTTCCGTTACCGGTTACGGTAAAACCGAAGGTTTTTAACGGTTAAGCGTTGATTTCCATATTTTTAGTCTTAGATCCATTAAATATTATTTTAATGACTTTTTATAAGTTTTTAATCAGTTAAAGATGTATTTCAAGTTCCTTTTAGGTGAAAGTTTGTATTTTAAGTTTAACCCGTTAAAACGCGTTTTTACCCGTAAATGACCGTTTAAAGCTTGTTTGACCGATTTTTAACACCTTTAAAAATATTATAACACTTATCTTACTAAATTAATTTGGTTTCTATGGGTTTTGATCTTTATACCATTATTTCTAGGATTTTCCTCAAAACGTCACCCGATTAATACCCGATTTTAGTTAAAAATCCCTTTTTAACTTGTCTTTTGACCATTTAATCAACAAATCCGGTCCAAACACTTTATTAACTCTTTTAAAGCCTGGAATTTTTTTAATATGGTTAAAGTCTGCAGGACCGTTTAAGGGCTTAACCACAATTACAACACAACAACACAATGAGGAGAATAACTAATCTCTAATCAAACAGTGAACTGGGTAACCAAAGTGAAACTAAGAACACAAGTAAAGCAAGAGACAGAACAAGAGAGTATGGGTTTCAAGGAGGCAGTATATTGCTTTCTCAAGTTCTTTTACAAGTGTTACAAAGCATAAAGAAAAGATACAAGAACTTGAAATACTTATACTACAACCTACAGCCGGCCATACTTTGAAGGCCAGCTGGATACAATTGACTAGACACTAACAAAATCAATTGTAGGATCAAAAGGCATATCTGCCTTTTAACCTTGTGACTATGACATGCCATAGCTCACATCCTTTTACAATACAAAAAGGATAAAGTACATAAAGTGGAAAGTTGAATACTCAAGACCTCAATGTACAGTTACCAAAAGCAAGGCCCTTTTCACCAACTCATGTAAGTTGGTGACTTTACAGAGATGCAGCGGAAAAGGTGCTTTATGGAACAGTACATCAGATAAAGCATGTGTACTAAAAGTCTTCGGAAGAAATCTGTCTTCATAGAATGAGGCTTCGGAAGACTTTGTCTCTGAAGCTTCGGAAGACTTCATGTTTGGCTTCGGAAATATTGGTCTTGGCTTCGGAAGATTTTACACTTAGAGTATTTTCTAATGCTTTGTGTAAAACTTCCGAAGCATTCTTCACTTCAGTACTTAGTGCATGTTGTTGAGACACTTAAGCTGTTTTGGGTTGCATCAGACTTCAGGAATCCTTACAAACTCCCCCTAGGCTGATGCTACCAAAACACTTAGAAGATCTTCAAATGTTGGTAGTCTTCAGTACAATCAGGACCATTCCTTTCTTCATGAGATGGTCAGGATCATCAAGACTTTCATAATATCTTCTCATCTCAAAGAGATCATGCAGAGGTAGGTTGATTATGTCTTGCCATGAGTAGACATTCTCAACACCTTGATCTCTTATAACAGTCCATCTCTCTGGATTTGTAGAGTAAGTCCAGGACAAGATGGGTGTCTCACTAGTTAGAGGAGCCACTTGAATAGGAGTTGATTGGGCTGCCTCATCATGCACTTCCTCAGGTTGATCTGATTCAGCCTGAGGTGCAGAGGTAGATGACTTTGGCTTCTTCTTCTTTGTCTTTGGTTTAGAAGCCATCCTCTTCTTCCTCTTGGTTGTCTTTAACTGAGAAGACTGGTCTGCAGCACCATGTTGATCATCAGTGTCTTTCTCAGTTGGGTGTTCCTCCCTCACAGGTTCAGAAGGAGAGGGAGTTTGACCCTGCCTAGGATCAGAAGATGAAGCTTGCTGGGGCTCAGCTGGAGGTGCTGTTTGAGGTGTCTCTGGTTGTTCAAACTTGACCTCCACTTCAGGTGGGACTTGACTTGGAAGAGAGTGCAAGTCAATAAGTTCTCCACTCTTAATCTTCTGCTTGATCACCCTAATGTGCTCATCCATAGTGGATAGAGACATGGGGCCAAGTCTCCTTCCGGAGAATCCATACAGCTTCAAGAAGCTCACCATTCTTTGTCTGTCAGCAGACTTCTTTGCATTCTTTTGAATGGTGGCCCTTGACTTTGCAGCTTCTTCCCTTAGTTTCCTTTTGGTTGTCTTTCTTTCCTTGACTAGCTCAAGTTCAAGTTGCTTTAGATACTCGAACTCAATGAAGTCATAGGACAAAGGGAGAAGTGCATCTGCCTGATAGAAGCCTGTGGCACTCAGGTAGTTGATCATTTTGATCCTATCTTCCTCTTTATCTACCTGAGGTTCTTGTGGAGCCACATCTTCCTGTGCAGGACTTTCTTGAACTGGTGAGAGAGTAGGAGCATGCTTGTAAAGTCTTTTCTGTCTCTTCTCCTCTTTGAGTTGGAGAAGTATCATTGCATCCTCTTTCTCCTTCAACTCTCTTGACACTTCTCTGTCAGCCAGTTCATTTAGTTCTTCTAAGGGGAGGGAGATGATCTCATCAATGTCATAGTTCCTGGTCTGTAAGTAGGTAATCCTGACTGCCCTTAACTCATCATCCTGAGTATTTGGTCTGGGGGCAGCCCTGATTGCAGCTTGCATGAAGCTAGATGACCCAGTGGAACTTTCTCCCCTTAGTCTCCTTTTCCTCTCTCTCTCTTCCTCCTCAATTTCCTCAGGAGTCATTATCCTTTTCCCTTTGTCACCAACAGACCTTTGTGACTCAGGGTGGATTGAAGCTTGGCCTTCATTGCTTGGAGTAGCTTCCATGCTCTGGCCAGAGAGAGGCTGAGAAACACCTTCACCAGCAGGTGTCTCAGATGGAGTTTGGACCTCAGCAGCAGTTGTTGATGATGAGACAGGGGTCTCAGGTTCTGTCACTGGGCCTTCAGTCAAGGTTTCCCCTATGAAACTAATCTTAGGGTCCACCTCAACATCCAGTTGACCGATGACATTGCCTGATTCCCTAAGTCTCCTTCTTAGAGAGAACTCTGCCATGATCCTGTCTTGGATTCTTTGAGCCAGCCTGTCAGCTTGTCTTGAATTGCTTGGATTGACAAGTGGTAGGTTGACTAAATCCAGTCTTTCATAAAAGCTCAGGCTTTGGAATTGAAAAACTTCTTGTTGGCCTTGAACTCTTTGAAGTATGAGGGCTCTTCTGTCATCATCATACCTCCACCTTATGATTTGATTGCTAGTTCCCAGTGGTGGAGATGAGACAGCCCTTGGTATGCCTTCCTCAAATAGACTCCTGATGAGAGAGTCTATAGAGTCCACATTAATGTGAACTTGAGGAAGTTGCTGAGAATGCACAACAGCAAGTGAGGATGGTGAGTCCTCTATGTCCATTCTCTCTGAAGAACTCCCAGGTTCTGTGGTTGTAACAACTTTCTCCCCCTTTTTGGTAGCATCACCCACTTGCATAGGTGAGCTGGAGGATAAGTCAATCACTTCCACAGGTTCTTGTGTTCCTGGTTGAGCTCTCCTTAAAGGTCTCCCAGCTAGTTTTTCCTGCAGATATGAAATCTGGAGTTGCTGATCATTGACCCTGTTTTGTAAGGTAGTCACTGAGATTCCAAGTGACTAACCTTAGAGACTAAATAGGTGCATGTTTTTGACAGTTTTTGCACCTTTAGTCTCAAATTCCCCTCATCTTCATCAGAAGATTCATTGGGGGATGAGATGATTGGACCAAAGTCCTCTCTCTCACCACCAGCTTGAGTTTCTTGGCTGCTGGTTTTCCTCTGCTCACTGGCAGCCTCAGTTGAGATGCCAATGGGCTGAGTTGCCATGGTTGAGGTCTTAATGATGTAATCACTTTCAAAAGTGAGAGCCTCTTCCATATGGACATCCTGAACAGGTTCAGAAGTGTCCACCTCAGTAACAGGTGACTGATGGGGGATAGACTGAGGAGAGTCAGAGGTACTCATCTCTCTTTGAGTAGGGGAGGAGAAGAGAGACTCATGGTACTCACTGAATCCTAAGTCTTCATCAGTGTAAAAGGATAGGTTGGGAATTGGTTGGTTGAGATCCAAAGGCTGGGGATGGTAGCTGTCCCCTGAAGGTTGTCCACTTGAGTGTTGAGACTCAGAGTGAAGGCTTAAGGTTGTTGGGCTATTGAGCTCATCAGGGTGAGCTTGAGGAACCTCAGCCCTGATAGGTGAAGTAATGGGAGTGGTTTGCTCCTCAGGAGAAGTGGGAGCTCTAGTGTCCACTTCTTCCTGTAAGGTTGAGTATTTGGGGGCCTGCACAGACTCAATAGTCTGAGCAGGGGTTCGTTTGGATTTTCTTTGGTAGGTGAGGGTGATTTCTGGTCTTTTTAATGGTAGGGACAAAAGAGGTGTGGGTTCAACACTAGCTTGTGTTGCTAGGTTGTCACCTTGAGCAATGAGCTCTAACATTTTTGGGACTAGGGCTGTTTCTACCCCAGAGAAGCCTACAGTTGGCTTCTTCATTATTTTAAAGATGCCGGGCTTCATCTGTCCCAATTTAAGAATATTACCTGTTTCCCTCAACTGTGAGCCCAGTTCACAGTTGAGAATGTGTTGAACATATCTAGGAAACATGTAATACTCTAAGGAGTCTAAGTTTGCAAGTAAATTAGTATAAACAAATTGTGAATACCTGAACTTGACCCCTTGAACCATTCCATGAACAATGAAGGAGAGATCCTCAGGAATCTGGTCCCATCCACCATGCTTGTTTGACAAGCTGTGGATAACCACATGGAGCAGGAATTTCCATTGGGATGAGACCTTCCCTTTCCTAAAGGTCTTTACAGAGAAATCTCCCTCATAGCCCATCTGCTCAAAAGAATGATTTACAGCTTCTTTTGGGAAGGACACCTCACCTTCTTCATCATCCAGCTGTAGATGTTGGTTAATGATGGCCGGAGTGATGAAGACTGTCCTCCCTTGCACTGTGGCAGACAGTGCCTTCTCCCCATCCATAATGACCTCTTGGCAGGTCTTCCAGAATTCAAGCAACTGATCCTCATATAGAGGAGGATCAATGGTCAGGGAGGTGAAGTAGTTTGACAGAGTCAAGAATTGGCAAATCTCTGAGAAACTTGCATCTTTCTCAGAGCTTAACAGAGCAACTTGATTATGTTGCCTGTGTAGTTGCATGGAGAAATCAGGGTTGTTTCTGCGGTTAAGGTTGGCCATTTTAGAAGCTTAAGGGTGAAGAAAGGTAGAAAGCAAAGGCGGTTTAGAGAATTAGGTTAGAGAAACAGTAGAATTGAGGAAGATAGTGGGAAAGAGGGGGAACCGTTGGGTATTTATATGAAAAGGGATTTGAACCAAAGTTAATGAAAGAGGATAAACTTTGAAATCCGAAAGTCGGTCCCACCTCTGAAAAAGTAGTTTACTTTTGCTCAAAAAGTAGTTTTCTTGGAATTCGAAAAGCTTCCGAAGTTTATTTGTCTTCGGAAGTTTTGATTTAAAAAGCTTCCGAAGCTAAAATGGCTTCGGAAGATTTTCCTGAGAGTCTTGATAATTTATGCTTCGGAAGAGAAATAAACCCTTGAATGCTTTGTATGAAAATAAACAAAGCTTCCGAAGGTTAATTTTGCTTCGGAAGGAAAAGGTTCTTGAAAATAGATAAGTGTCTGAGATAAGAATTTTAAGCTTCGGAAGATGAACTTTACTTCTTCCGAAGGTAAAATCTCTTAGACAGTTATTTATTTTAAAGACATGTTTTTCTTCCGAAGATAAAATCTTTATCTTCCGAAGTATCAGAAATTTTCAAGAATCTAAGGAAAGTCTTCAAAAAGAATTTTACATCCAAAGAAAACATGAGCTTATGAAAGTGATGAACTAGACAACTTAGGACACACATATTTTAAGAAGAAATAATTAGAATTAGTTTTAATAAAAAGTCTACTCAAAGTTAATCATCCCAATAGCTGATATCAGATACTTAAATCTCTGTTCATCAAAAGCTTTGGTGAACAGATCAGCATATTGTTCATCTGTATGAACTTTGACTAGTTTAATTAATCCTTTTTCATAGTTATCCTTATTAAATGATACCTGATGTTGATGTGTTTGGTCCTTGAGTGCTGCACAGGGTTCTCAGTGATAGAGATAGCACTATTGTTGTCTATGTGGATAGGAGTCTCTTTGAAGTTAAATCCATAGTCCAGCATCTGATTTTGAATCCAAAGCACTTGAGCACAGCAGCTTGCAGCAGCAATGTATTCAGCCTCAGCAGTTGATGCAGACACACAGGATTGTTTCTTGCATTGCCATGAGACCACCCTTCCACCAAGGAATTGACATCCCCCAGATGTAGACTTTGCAGTCATATTGCAACCACCATAATCACTATCTGTATAGGCATACAGATTGAAATTTGGATTCTTTGGATACCATAGACCAAGTGTTGAAGCACCTTTGAGGTATCTTAAAATCCTTTTCACAGTGATTAAGTGAGACATCTTAGGGTTGGCTTGATATCTTGCACAAATACATGTAGCAAACATGATATCAGGCCTGCTAGCTGTAAGATACATAAGAGACCCAATCATAGCCCTGTATAAGTGCTCATCTACACACTCCCCCTCAAGATCTGGACCAAGGGAGTGGTTTCTGGCTATGGGTGTCTTAGCAATCTTACAATCAGTCATATTGAACCTCTTGAGTATGTCTTGAACATACTTTGACTGACTTATGAAGATGCCATCTTCAACTGCTTCACTTGAATTCCCAGAAAGAAGTTGAGTTCTCCCATTGAACTCATCTCAAATCTGTCTTTCATCAGCTTCTCAAAGTCTTTGCAGAGCTTTGGATTAGTTGAACCAAAGATGATGTCATCAACATATACTTGAACCAGCAATAAGTCATTTCCCTGTCCTTTGATGAAGAGGGTTCCATCTATAGTACCTCTTCTGTATCCATGCTTGCAGAGATACTTAGATAGTGTCTCATACCACTTCTGGGTGCCTGATGCAGCCCATAAAGAGCTTTGTCAAGCTTGCAGACATAATCAGGATGATCAGGGTCTACAAAACCAGGTGGCTGTTTGACATAAACCTCCTCATCAATCACTCCATATAAGAAAGCACACTTTACATCAAGTTGGTAGACCTTGAAGTTCTTGGATGCAGCAAATGCCAGGAATATCCTAACAGCTTCTAGTCTTGCTACAGGAGCAAAGACATCAGTGTAGTCAATCCCTTCTTCTTGTGTGTATCCTTGAACAACTAGTCTTGCCTTGTTCTTGATGATGATTCCCCTATCATCCTTCTTGTTTCTAAAAACCCATTTGGTTCCAATGGTAGTCTTCCCATGAGGAAGAGGACAAAGGTTCCAAACTTTCTGCCTTTTGAATTGAAGCAGCTCTTGTTGCATAGCTTCAACCCAACTTCCATCCTTTAGAGCTTCATCAACTTTCTTGGGCTCTATCTGAGATAAGAAACAAGAGTGAAGACAAACATTTGCTTCATGGGTTTGTCCTCTTGTTCTTACCCCTGTGACAACATCTCCAATGATGTTTGTGGTGGGGTGAGACTTGTGGATCCTTAGCTGAGGGATCACAGCAAGTTGCTGAGAAAGATCTAAATTTGAGAAATTTAAATCTGGTCCTGAAGATTCACCCTCCACATTATCACACTTATCAAGATTAACTTGATCCAATGAGTGTGAGACATCATTGATGTTGTCATCTATGGTGTGGTTATTAGCATCAAGGAATTCCTGATCACTATCACCATCACCATTGTTGTCTTCTACAAGTGAGGTATCTTTATCTGGTTGAGAGGCCTCTGAGCTGGAATTTGAAGGCATGCCAGATGTATCAGCTGAATTTGTCATTGTTGTGCTGATAGAAACCTCATTTGCTGAAGTAGTTCCAACTGGAGCTGAAGATGTATGAGTTGAAGATCTTCCTAGCTCAAATCTTGGATCAGGATCACCTGTATTTAGATTTTCTGCAGATCCTGAAACATGCTCACAAGATTTGTTAAAACAGTTGGTAACTAAATCAAGATCAAACAGCCAATCCGGACCAGAACCAGCCACACAGGGAGTGTGCTCATTGAAAGTCACATTGGCTGACTCCTCAACAATTCTAGTTCTGAGATTGTATACTCTATAAGCTTTAGCTTGAGAAGAGTATCCAATGAAATGTCCATCATCTGATTTCTCAGCAAACTTGGCAATTTGATCTTTGGTATTCAAGATGGTGCAGGGACATCCAAATGACCTGAGAAAACCAATGAAAGGTTTCCTCTTGTGCCAAAGTTCATAAGGAGTCTTACCATGTGTCTTAACTACTAAAACTCTGTTTTGCACATAGCAAGCAGTATTGACTGCCTCTGCCCAGAAGGTGATAGGCAGTTTAGAGTCAGACAACATAGTTCTTGCAGCTTCAATAAGTGTCCTGTTTCTCCTTTCAGCAACTCCATTTTGCTGAGGAGTCCTGGGAGCACTATATTGTCTTGTAATACCTTTTTCATCACAAAATGCATCAAGGATTTGGTTCTTGAATTCAGTTCCTTGATCACATCTTATGGTTTTGACCTTGTGATCACATTGATTCTCAACTTTTAAGATGAAATTCTTCAGAATCTCAGGGGTTTCATCCTTAGTTCTAAGGAAGAAGACCCAAGTGAATCTTGTAAAATCATCTGTGATCACCAGACAGTAAGAGGTCCTTCCTAAACTCATTACACTGGTGGGGCCAAAGAGATCCATATGTAACAAGTGTAGGGGAGTAGTGATGGAGTTCTTTTCCTTAGGCTTGTGAGATACTTTGTGTTGCTTCCCTTTCAGGCATGCCACACAATGATCATCACTAGTAAACTCTTTCTTTGGCATTCCAGTTACCAATCATGTTTAATTAATTTATTCATGTTCTTAAAGTTTACATGGCACATTCTTTTATGCCATAGGAAAGACTCATCACTATTTGCTTTAGATAGAAAGCATGAAACTTCTCCTGAGGGAGATGTTTCTTGCAAATCCATCTTGTACATGTTCCCTTTCCTGGGGGCTCTGAGCAGGATATGCTCATGAGGAATGACCACACCAGGTTTGAGAACAATGCACTCATGCTCAGTAAAGAGCATGTTATGACTCTGATCACAAAATTGGGATACACTCAGAAGATTGTACCCAAGCTCCTTAACAAAGTTTACCTTCTCAATGCTGAGCTTACCATTTGTGACCTTGCCCCTTCCAGAAATGTAACCACCTTCATCTCCTCCAAAAGCAACTGGTCCTCCATCAATTCTCTCAAAATTATGGAGTAGAGACCTATTGCCTGTCATGTGCCTGGAACAGCCACTGTCAATTATCCAGACATTCCTGTTGGTCTTGAGCTGTTCCTGCACAGAGAAGATGATTAGTTACATTTGGAAACCCAAGCCTTACTTGTCTTGGGCTCATTAACAGTAATAGAAGGTAATGCAACAGTAATAGATCCTATGGTTGTACTATAGGGATCTTCAGCTGTTGTTGATGGAGAAACCTCAGTCATTTGGTCTTTCTTAGACTTCCACACCACCTTTGGAGTCTTGGACTTGACCTTCAAAACCTTAGAAGCTTTTAGAACTTCATAAGTTTTGATGACTGATCCTTCGGAAGAGTCTACAGTCACTGCAGCAGACTTTAGTGCTTCGGAAGAATCCTTTCTTCCGAGACCAACTTTGCTTCCGAAGGTAATTTTCCACTTACCTCCTTCTTTGATTTGGAGCTTCCGAAGGAAACAGACTTTCCTTCCGAAGCTTGAGATTTCTTGAGACTCTTTGAAGTCTTTGTTTTAGTCATGTGGACAGTACTTTTAGGATTGTATGGGCAATCCTTAGCAATGTGAGAAGTACTTTCACACATAACACATAACATTTTCTTCTTCAAAGAAGTCTCCCTTTGAGAGCAAGACTGACTTTGGTCACATCCCTTCTCCATCTTCATCTTGGTAGATGCTGAGACAGTTCCTTTGGGCTGTGAACTGTTCTTGGAGTTTGATGGTCCAGGCTGTGCAGCAGTGGTACACAGCAGCTCAGTCTTCTTCTTGGCACTGAGATGATTTGAACAAGAACCATGACTCTTAGCTAAGGAGTCTTGGTTGATGTCTTCAGTCCTTACTACTTTGAAACCTGCAGAGATAAAAACTTGTTTCTGCTTAGCATCAAAAGTAGCCTTGATTTCTTGAGCCTTCTTTGCTTTCTTTTGCTCTTTCTGATCAAGTTCTTTCTTTTGGACTTGGTCATCACAGTTGATTTCTTCTCCTCAGAAGGATAGTGGCCCTTGGAAGAATCCTCTTCTTCACTCTTCTCAGAGGAATTCTTCACTATCACTTCTTCATCATCCTCACTTACAGGATCTATGAGAGGAAGCTCATCTTCACAAGTTCCACACCTAGGAGATCTTACAGACAAGATTGTGTGTGGAGGAGCTATCTCATTTGATCCTAGTCCCTGTCTATTTTGATAACAAACTTTGTTGTGCAGGGATGAGGATATCATGTTCTTGAAGGTCTCTTCTTCAAGAACACTCTTCTCTGCCTTGGCTTTGCTGATCACAAGCTCAGCCTGGCACTCAGTTAACTTAGTGATGAGATCTTGGATCTGAGTTCTGAAATCTGTATGTTCATGTTTTAGTACTGAAATGGTTTTCTCCAAGTCTTCTATCTTTAACTTGTAATCATTTTCAGACTTTCTAAAATCAGATTTTAATATGTTTAATGACTCAAGATCAGATCTCATCTCTAGGTTATAGGACCTGTATCTATTTACTTTAGCAATGCATTCAGGGGAGCAAAGATGTTCCAATACCTTGGCTTCATCATGGTCAGCCATCAGTGCTTGGTTTGGAGAAGCATCCTCCACCTGAAAACTCCAGTCAAAGCCTCCTTCTTCAACAGCAACAGCAGCATGTTGCTTTGTCTTCTCAGCTTGAGGAGCTTTGTCAGTAAAGTTTGGTCTGGGTTGTGTTTGGCCCCCATTTGCTTTAGGTGCCTTACACTCCCTGGCAAAGTGACCCATAAGGTTACAGTTGTAACACTTAACTTTGCTTTTATCCAGCCCAAACTTACTGCTGGTAGCATTGCTTGGAAATCTTCTTCCTGTCCTCTTGTAGAACTTCTTGGCTCTGTGAGTGAGGAGAGCCATCTGCTGAACTATCTCCATGTATTCCAGGTCATCTGGATGGATACAGTCCAGGTCTTCAAGAGTGAAGAGATAATTCCCACAGCTTTCATCTGCAGACACAAAGGCTTGAGAAGAACTTGTCTCTTGGAATGGGCTTCCTTGAGTAAAGTTCTCCCTTGGTGTCTCCGGGAAGGTGATGAAAGGACCCTTTTGTGAGTTGTCAGGGTAGCATAAGAGATGATGCTGAGGTTCTATGCTGTCCCTTTCAACCACATGAAGGGCTGAACCCATTTGATTGTTGGAGTTGCCAGATGAACCTTGCATGTTCATCTCCATCTGGTATCCACTGAGAATCCCATACAACTCTGTAAGAGTAAGAGTCTTAAGGTTCTCAGTCCTCTTGATCACCACACAATAGTGTGTCCATTGCCTAGGAAGTGAGGACATGAACTTCCTTACAATGTCCCTGTTCTCAAGAGGAACTCCTCCATCCACTAGGGTATCCACAATCTCAACATACCTGAAGTATTGTTGAGTCATGGTCTCACCTGCTTTGAAGGTGAAATTTTCAAACTGCTGCTTCAGAAGATCTTTCTTGTTCTCCTTGGCTTCAGAGGAGCCTTCATACATCAGCTTCAGTGCATCCCACAGCTGTTTGGCTGTCTTGCACTTCTTGAAGCCTCTGTATACAGAGTTTGGGAGAGCAGTCTGAAGAGCAGTCATGGCCTTCCTGTCAATCTCTACTCTTTTTCTATCTTCATCTGAGTAGTTGGCCACATCTTTAGGAATCATACCAGCACCAGTAGCAGAGGGGGTGCTGGGTATGAAAGGTCCATTCTCAACAGATTCCCACATTCTTGAATCAAGAGACCTGATGAAGCCTTCCATCCTCATGCACCAGGTGTCAAAATCATCAAGAGTGATCAGTGGGGATTTGTTCATGGTTCCAGTCTCCATATCAGTCTTAGAGATGGCAGCCATTTGAAGAGTTTAGTTTTTGTGTGTGTGAGGGATCTTAAGATGGTTAGATCTTATATCAAGAGCCTGGAAAGCTCTGATACCAATTGCAGGACCGTTTAAGGGCTTAACCACAATTACAACACAACAACACAATGAGGAGAATAACTAACTCTAATCAAACAGTGAACTGGGTAACCAAAGTGATACAAAGAACACAAGTAAAGCAAGAGACAGAACAAGAGAGTATGGGTTTCAAGGAGGCAGTATATTGCTTTCTCAAGTTCTTTTACAAGTGTTACAAAGCATAAAGAAAAGATACAAGAACTTGAAATACTTATACTACAACCTACAGCCGGCCATACTTTGAAAGCCAGCTGGATACAATTGACTAGACACTAACAAAATCAATTGTAGGATCAAAAGGCATATCTGCCTTTTGACCTTGTGACTATGACATGCCATAGCTCACATCCTTATACAATACAAAAAGGATAAAGTACATAAAGTGGAAAGTTGAATACTCAAGACCTCAATGTACAGTTACCAAAAGCAAGGCCCTTTTCACCAACTCATGTAAGTTGGTGACTTTACAGAGATGCAGCGGAAAAGGTGCTTTATGGAACAGTACATCAGATAAAGCATGTGTACTAAAAGTCTTCGGAAGAAATCTGTCTTCATAGGATGAGGCTTCGGAAGACTTTGTCTCTGAAGCTTCGGAAGACTTCATGTTTGGCTTCGGAAGATATTGGTCTTGGCTTCGGAAGATTTTACACTTAGAGTATTTTCTAATGCTTTGTGTAAAACTTCCGAAGCATTCTTCACTTCAGTACTTAGTGCATGTTGTTGAGACACTTAAGCTGTTTTGGGTTGCATCAGACTTCAGGAATCCTTACAAAGTCCATGTTTTCTTATTTTTAGTCGTTTTACCACTTACGGGTCCCCGAATATGCCCAATTGCTTATAGCTATGACTTTAACATTTTCAGCCATTAACATCTCATCATACACCCAAAATCATCCAAAACCTACTGAAATATCATTTCTAACTCACGGGTTCAACAAACAACCTATGAACACGATGGAAACTTAGAGATTACACTATTTTCATCCATTACACATGTGTAAAACATTATAATTTGTGTTTATATATTACCCAAACCTTTTGTAACTTTTAAATCAGGTTATTAGAAGGTTAGAAAACCCATTTTGAGCAGGTTACATGTTTAGCTTTGAAAGACTACAAGTTGTGCAAGTTGGATGGTGTAAATACACCCAAAAAGAGGGTTTTCTAGGTGTAAATCGGGTTACACCTATATAATGACTTATATAGCAAGTGTGATACCTTCAAGAACGTGAAAAGCTCTTTATGAACAAGGTTGTAGGAGCAAGTTTCTGTTAGATACAAGAATGGTAAGATCTTTGAGTGAAAAATGAAGAAAACACATGAAATGACCAAACCGGGTGACATGAAGCTTACACTTGGTGTAGCCCGCGGTTTGGAGAGTGTAGCTAGACAAGGATGGACTGGAAACCTTTGAACAAGGCTGGAGAATCTCGAACAAGGCTGGAGAAGGTCGAACTTGATGAAGACGTCTATCAAAAGCTCACAAGACTTCACTTTCTTGCTTGTTTGAGCTTGGCCGATGCTACTGTTGTATGTTCTTCGAATATGGCTGGGATTAGAGAGAAAACCGTGATTGTGTGTGTGTGTTTTATGGAGAATGAATCCGAGAGTGAGAGGAAGAGTGATAAATGAAAGTGTAATGTGTGTGTAGAGTGGAGAAGGTTGCATGTAAAGATAGTGGGTGTAAGGGGTGGTGGTGTAGAAGAGAGGGGAGAGGAGGAGAAGGGGCGGCCGAGTTTTGGAGTTTTGTGGGGTGTTTTGATTTAAAAATTTAAATGGTAAATAATATTATGTGGTATTATTTTGTAGTGTAGTGTGGTATTTTAGGTGGTATTATTTAGTTAGTTGTTAATTATTATGCATGAACATGCATGCATTAACCGAAAATTATGAGTGTTAGCACACATTTTAATTGTTTCAACTGTGATTTAATTATAGCATGGTTGACTAATTAACTTTCTCAGGACACTAAGATTTCCCTAGCTAATGCTTGATCTAGATAAATCATCTCAAAAAGGCACATAAAATAACAAATATGGTAACAACAATCAACAATAATAATGATGCTAATAGTAATATTGGTAATGATATAACATTAATATTAATTGAAAGGGGTAATGATGCAGGTTGATAAGGTTAGAATTATGACCTAGAGGTCAGTTGTTACACTATGCCAAGAATTAGGTGCAAAGAATAAAGAAACTATTGGTATACTCCATAACAATCGAGAATCAAATTAAACTAACAGAATGAAAGTAATCATAAATTATACAGAAACATGATGTGTGGTCGATGAAAAAGAAAGCAAATCAAGTTAACACGACCATGTAAATAAGATTTACTTGTATTTTAATCAAACTTGTGCAACTACAAATTAGTGCATCAAAGTACTCACTAATGCATAACTAAATAAATGGGAAAGGAACTAGTAATACAAAAAAATTAAATGATAGTAGTTCTTGTGCCCGTAGTTTTTTGCTTTCAATAACAACCTACAATGCTATGGAGTATTGATTCTCTTGTCTTGTAAACACACTTGTGAACCAATATAATCAAATATGATTATAGTCATCATTGCAATCACACTAATCAATCACAAACAGAATGTAGGATTTATTATTTAAATCAAACCCAAAATCAAACACAAAACTGTTGGGTTTGTTGGACACTTTATCAAAGTTGTTTAACCTCTTAAACATGAAAAAACGCAGTGGAATCATAGCTTAATAATATGTTTTGTAAACTGAAAAGCAAGGCATATTATTTAGCAACAACAAACCCAAGAACAAAGGATCAAATATATGTGAAAGAACTAGCTATCAAACATGAAACAACAACCAAAACAAACCCATGAACTACCTTTTAAGAACTGTCAAAACCGTGAGATTTTAGGAAGAGGATGAAGTTCTTGAACGACCAAAAACACCAAGGAAGGTGTCCTCAAGCTTCCATACCCACAAGCCTCAAGCAAAGACCTTTGTTGCTAGGATTTGAACACCAAAACGACCAAAGAAAGCTGCTGAAACCACTTTTCAGCCGTGAACTTTTCTTCAAAAATGAGAGAGTTTTGTTCTTGTGGTCTTTTGCATGTAAGAGAGAGAGAGAGAGAGAGAGAGAGGAGGTTGAGTGTATAACTAGTTAATGAAGTCTTGTTCCAAGAAAACAAAAGAACCAACCACCCTAAAGGGGGGCGGCCGAATGGGTTCAAAAAATGGGGTTTCCCCCCAATTTTTATTAAATGGTTAACTAGTTATTTTATAAGTTATGTAATTAACCTTTTAATTATATAACTCATACACTCTATTATTATTTGATGTTATTTAACCAACTTAAATAACATTACAAATAGTACTTATGAACAAAATATCCTTATAAGTTGTTCCATCTCATATACAATTTATTTAGAAAACCCATTTTCTATATTGGTGTAATTATTTAATTGCATGATCATATCATCAATCAAATATTAATTGGTGTTTTGCTAAACTTGTTATTGGGTATGACCCGACTTGGATCATAACGTACTAACCACATCAATGTTCTATGTGTCTTGGGCATAAAGAATCAAACAATCTCCCACTTGCACAAGATTCATAGAAGATTGATGCAAGCAGTAAATACCGCCTAACAACGGTTTACTACCCTTAGTACGCATGACTAAAAGCCATTCAATAACATCATCCCCTTCAAGTATCCAACTTGAAATGATTTAGGTGAATCAAACATTTATCCTTTTGTTACAGATGTCATGTTAAATCCAAGGACACAGATGTCATCTTGCTCTCAACGAATAAGAGGAACAAATTCCATCTTGACTACATACGTTTCTCACAATCACCTTGTGTCACACCTGAACATAGCCTTATGTACTGTCCATTATTTCAAAGCAGTGAAGAACTAGCTCAAGGTATAACACTTTGGTGAATATCAAAACTCAATATGTATCTCAGGTCGCAGGATACCAAATGACATTCATCTTTACTCAAAATTACTTATGATCAATCAAGAAGATTCCATGTAGTAAAACTTAAGACGCGAGTCAGTCCAATATTCGTATCCCACAAATATCTATGAACCTTGGCAGCAACCAATTGCTCTATATTCATGCCTTATAAATATCCACCAATCCATATTCATAATAGTCTTACGTTCATATTTGTTCCCACAAACATGACCGACTACGGACATTTAGAATAATAAACCATATTCATGGATGTATACATGCTAAAAGGAACGTAACTCAGAATATCACAAATATATGAAAGAGTTAAATGTTACATTGTTCCAAACTTTTAAATACTAAACAAATCAATTCCAATCACTAGAATATCAAAGTCCTAAGGCACAAGTATGACTTTCATGCTGGATCTGCAATGTTTTGATCGGTGTGAACTTTATGAATACATATCTTTCCTTTTTCAACTTCATCCCTTATGTAGTTGAATCTCCGCTCAATGTGTCTAGTCATTTGTTGTGCATGGGGTTCCTTGATTTGAGCAATCGCACCCTCGTTATCACAAAAGATTTCTAGGGGGTCTTAAATGGTAGAGACCACCCCTAGATTGACAATAAATTTCTTTAGCCATGCAGCTTCCTGAGCTGCTAATAAGGCGGCTATGTATTCGAATTCTGTAGAAAATAATGCTACCACGTCTTGTTTTGAACTCTTCCAGGACACTGCTCCTCCATTCATAATGAAGACATACCCCGATTGTGATCGAGAATCATCTCGATCAGTTTGGAAACTCGCATCCGTGTAACCCTCTACAACGAGTTCCTCTTCATTAGATCCGTATATTAGAAACATATCCTTAGTCCTCCTAATGTATTTCAATATACTTTTAACAGCCATCCAATGGCTATTACCTGGATTCTGCTGATATCTGCTTGTCATGTTTAACGCGCATGACACGTCCGGTCTAGTGCATATCATCGCATACCTAATGGATCCTATAGCAGATGCATATGGGATGTCCTTCATTCGATCTTGCTCATCCTTTGAGCTTGGATGTTGAGATGTACTCAATATTGTCCCTCTTTGAATAGGTACCATACCTTTCTTAGAGTTTTCAATCTTGAACCTTTTCAAGATTTTATCAATATATGCACTTTGGTTTAAACCTATCAACCGCCTCGATCTATCCATATAGATCTTTATTCCCAAAATATTGGCGGCTTCACCGAGATCTTTAATGGAAAAACAACTTCCAAGCCAGGTTGTAACACCTTCCAAGGTTGGAATATCATTTCCAAAAGGTAGTATGTCATCAACATACAATACTAAGAATGTAATTATGCTCCCACTAGCCTTCTTATATACACAAGCCTTGTCAGCGTTCTTGATGAAACCAAATTTCTTGATCTCTTCATCAAAACGTTGATTCCAACTTCTCGATGCTTGTTTCAATCCATATATTGATCTCTTTAACTTGCATACTGTTGGGTTTGTTGGACCTTAACAATGTTGTTTAACCATTTAAACAAGAAAAACGCAGCGGAATATGAACTTAATATCATGTTGTAATCTGAAAAATTAAAGCTCATAACTTTGTTTCAACAAACCCAAAACCATAGGATCAAATATATGTGCTTGAACTAGTTATCAAGATAAAACAAAACAACCAAAACAACACAATAACTCTACCTTCCAGAAGCTGTCAAAACGGTGGATTGGATCAAGATGATGATGCTTTTGAACGACCAAAACATCAAGATAGATGTCCTCAAGCAATCATACCCACAAGCCTATAAGAAAACACCATCTTTGCTAGGATTTGACACCAAAATCAGATCAAGAAACTTGCTGGAACTTTCTTTCAGCCGTGAGACATCAAGAGGCTGCTGGAGCCTTGTTCCAGCCGTGAGACTTCTCTTCCAGATGAGAAACTCGAATTCTTGTGTCCATTTTGCATGTGAGAAAGGGCTAGATGAAGTATGTGTGTGTTCAAGAAGATCTTTTGTTCCAAGAACACAAAAGAAAAGGAAAGAGAGAGAGGCTGCCATGGGGCTGCCGAACCCCCTTTATCCCCTTAGGGTTTCATCTAAAAATCCCTTTTTAAATTTTACAAAAGTTTTAAATATTATACATAATTAACCTTTTAATTATATATAATATGTACACACACTTTTATTATTTGATGTTGCTTAACTAATTTAAACAACATAACAAATAATATCCATGAACAAAATATCCTCATAATTTGTTCCTTCTCACATACAATTTATTTAGAAAAACCATTTTCTAAATTGGTGTAATTATTTAATTGCATGATCATATCATCAATTAAATATTAATTGGTGTTTGCTAAGCTTGTTATTGGGTATGACCCGACTTGGATCACAACGTACTAACCACATCAATGTTCTATGTGTCTTGGGCATAAAGAATCCAACAATCTCCCACTTGCACAAGATACATAGGAGATTGATGCAAGCAGTAAATACCGCCTAACAACGGTTTACTACCCTTAATACGCATGACTATAAGCCATTCAATAACATCATCCCCTTTAAGTTCCAAACTTGAAATGATTTAGGTGAATCAATCATTTATCCTTTTGTTACAGATGTCATGTTAAATCCAAGGACACAGAATGATCATTCCTTGTTGATTTAACTTAATCAGGCCTTAGACATCATACTCTCAACGAATAAGAGGAACAAATCCCATCTTGACTACATACGTTTGTCACAATCACCTTATGTCATATCTGAACATAGCCTTATGTACTGACCATTATTTCATATCAGCGAAGAACTAGCTCAAGGTATAACACTTGGTGAATATCAAAACCCAATATGTATCTCAGGTCAGAGGATACCAAATGATATTCGCCTTTACTCAAATTTACTTATGATCAATCAATAAGATTCCATGTAGTAAGATTTGAGACGCGGGTCAGTCCAATATTTGTATCCCACGAATATCTTTGAACCTTGGCAGCAACCAATTGCTCTATATTCATGCCTTATGAATATCCACCAATCCAAGTTCATAATAGTCTTACATTCATATTTGTTCCCACAAATATGACCGACTACGGACATTTAGAATAAAAGAATTATTCATGGATGTAAACATGCTAAAAGGGAACATAACTCAAAAATATAAGAGAGTTAAATATTACAATTGTTCCATGTTTTATATGCCAAACAGATCAATTCCAATCACCAGTAAATCGATGTCCTAAGGCACAAGTATGACCCTCATACTTTGCCCTCATCAAGGAGCTTCGTTAGTGGATTAGCAATGTTTTGATCTTTATGAACTTTACGAATACATATCTTTACCCTTTTCAACTTGTAACACCGGAAATTTCCATTGTAGCCGACGAGAGAAGAAAAAGAAATAAAGTCCAAAGTCGAGGGACCAAACCCGCCAACGAGAGAAACTTTGATGCAAGGGAGTATAAAAGGGAGGAGGCACTCCCATTCTCCCCATTTTTCAGCCAAGGGAGGAGAAGAGGGAAAGAAGAGAAAAGAGAAGAAGTGTTGGCCCGGGTTGGTTCGAGTAGCCAAAATCGACGTGGAGCGAGTCAAATCGAAGCTCTATTCGACGGGATCGTTAAGGTGAGTTCTAGGACCCCTCTTTTACACGTTTTCAACTGATTTTGGGGCTGGAACACGTCCAAAAACCTATTTTGAGTTTTTGGGTGAAAACCCGTTTTGATGTATGTATGTATGTGTATGATGCGTTAGAGGCTCGAATCCTTGCTTGGTTATGCTTGTATGAGGTCATGGTATGTTTCCCTAACCTTTAGAAGGGTTGATTTGAGCTTAAAAGAGGTTTGGAAGGGGTTGGAGGTCGAAAACCCGCGGCTGCAGTCGACCTAACTGCACTCTGCACCAGCTAGGGCTAGGCGACCGACTGGAGGGCGACTGGAGGCCATTCGGCCGATTGAAGTGCGACTGAGGTCCATACGCACGTTTGCTATGCGACTAAAGTCCATACGCATGATGGTCATGCGATTGGAGTTCATGTGCTTGGGAGTCATGCGATTGAGAGATGGTGCGACTGAGGTTCATTCGCACGGAGGTTATGCGACTGAAGTCCATGCGCCTGGAGGCCATGCGATTGAAGTTCATTCGCATGAAGAGTATGCGACTGAAGCCCATACGCCTGAAGTCATGCGACTGGAGGCCATACGCATGAAAGCTATGCGATTGGGAGTCCATTCGCATGGAGGTCCATTCGCCCATAGTCCATTCGCATAGGGTCCATTCGCATAGATGCCCATTCGCCTAAGTGTTCAGAAATGATAACAGAGATGGAATTACTCGACGATGTGAAGGGCATGGACGGTATGAGGTAACGTAGGATGATGAGCTTATGATGCGGATGTTGATGGAGATGATAATGATATGTATGATGTTATGTGTTGCGTTAGGTACGACGGTACGTGTGTGATGCATGGTATGTATGACGTGCGTGATGTGATGTATGATTGATGTGTATGTATGATGATGCCGTATGTTTATGTTTATGTTATGTTCCTTGCTATGTATGATTATCTTTCTATGTCTTTGCGTTGAACGTTAATGAATGGAATGAAAGTATTATGTAACGTAAAGTGAAAGATAAAGAAAAGAGGAACGTAATGAATGAATGCATGCATTAATGAATGAAATCGTGTGAGGTATGTATGTGAAGCGAAGTGAAGTGCACGGCTCTAATGCCTTAGGCTCAACCGTGAGAGGTTCAGCTAGTTTATAGTGTGCACGCAAGGGTTCCAGTCTTTGTGGCTGACCTTGGGTGATGTACCCACTTCGGTGGGGGTGATGTACCCACTTCGGTGGGGGTGATGTACCCACTTCGGTGGGGGTGATGTACCCACTTCGGTGGGGGTGATGTACCCACTTCGGTGGGGGTGTAGTACCCATAATGTTGGGGGTGTAGTACCCATAATGTTGGGGGTGTATTGTATGATGGTTACCCGGGTTACGCATAACTCCGGGGGTGTAGCATGAAGCCATGCATATGTATGAGGAGAGCAACCCGGTCGTTGCAAAAGACTCGAGTACGTGCTATCGTGATGTTGCCTTGGGGTGAGCAACCTTGTTGTTGCAAAAGACTCGGATAGCTTGCTATCGTGATGGGCAATGAGGTGAGCAACCCTAGGGGTGCAAAAGACTCGGATAGCGTACATTCACTGAGATGGCTAATGAGGTGAGCGACTTGGTGTTGCAACAGCCTCGGATGGAGTTCAATTCCTGTGATTGACTCGTATGGGATCTTTGTCGCGTATCCCGGTGTTGTGTCAGTCTTCGGACATGAGTCGGGGGCTTGTGAGCAGGTCCCGGCACAGCATCAGCTTTCGAGCATGAGTCGGGGATATTGCATAAGACAAGATTCGAGTAAGGAAGGGTAATGAGTAAAGAGATGAATGAGAGAATGAATGTACGAAATGAACGTTAACGAATGATCCTAATAATGTATGAAACGGGATCCTTGTCATTCGACCTCAGTAATCGTGGCTGTGTGCCATGAAGAGGGTAAAGTCTGACAGGATCTAGAAAGAAGTGAAAGATAATGATGAATGTAACGAACGTAATGATGAAGATAATAATGTTATTATCTGTATGTACGTATGATGTGTGAACGCATGTATGTAACGGATGTTTTTATAAAGAAAGTAAAGAACGGTTTTATGAAAGTAAAGTATGTTTTATGATAAAACTAGAACTCACTCAGCAACGCTGACTTTGATGTGTTTCCAGTTGGCAGGTATGTTGCTGAGGATGGCACGGGGCGGCTACTTAGCGTATTTTGGATGACATCTCTACGTTTAATGCTTTTGTAATAAATGTAATATGATAATGTAACAAGAAACGATTGTACTGATGTGCAAGAGTATTTTGATGAAATGAAATTAAGTTTTAATGTTTCCGCTGCAACTATTTATGAAAGGAAAATGTAAATATATGTTTTGAGTGCGATGAATGACCAACTGTAGGCGTCCCGGGAACGGGGCCTTACAAGTTGGTATCAGAGCCAAAGTTTAAGTGAATTGGGTAAATATTTTCAAAAACCTAATCTTAAACTGAGAATGGGACGGAAAGGGAATGAGATGCCAATCTGAGTAGCTGCGTGCCATCAGGTATGTTTTTGTAAAGTTAACCGGTCTTACGTGCGCATGTTATATGGTTTATGTGTTACTGGTAGATTTAGATACTGATGTAGTCAGGATAGGTAATGCTCGGAGTATGAAGAGTAAAGTAAGTGGCTAATCACAACTGGCCACTGTAATTAGGGACTTACTATACTTGACATAAACTGAGCTGTTCCTTGAATGACCGTGTTAGTGTTTGAATCTTTCAGTGTGTTTAGAGGATGGCTGGTGGAAGATCTTCGAAAGCTTCTCGTGGTGGAGGTGATGGTGGACGTGGTGCTGAACCACGGGTCACAAGAGGAAGGGCAAGGGCCGAAAGGGTAGTTCATGAAGAACCTGTGACCCCTCATCCTGAGGGCGGTGATGAGAATGCTAATCAGAGGGCCTCGATGAGAGAGGCGGTCGTGGAGGAAGTGCATCAGGTCATGCAGACGATTCTACCGTCGGTGGTGACCGAAGTTATAAAGGCTGTTAGAGATGAGGAGAGAAGGGAAAGGGGTAGACCTTCGGGCGAAAGGAGACGACCCGAGACTGAAACGGTTCTCTCCGATGACGAAGAGGAAGAAGAAGAGGAAGAGCCTACGCCGGAGGCGGCACGAGGCTGTAACTATGGGGCGTTTCAACGATGCAAGCCCCCTACTTTTGATGGCAATGGCACTGCTGCTGCTGCTCACCGATGGGTGAGAGAGATGGAAGCTGTCTTAGACATCAGCGAGTGCCGAGAAGATCAGAAAGTCAAATTTGCTACCCACTCTTTCGTGGACTCAGCTTTGTGCTGGTGGGACAACATAGTCCAAGTTGAGGGAAGCAGAGCTATCGGAAGGATGAGATGGCCAGAGTTGAAGAGGCTGGTGATTGAGGAGTTCTGTCCTCACCGTGAGATGGATAAAGTTGAAAGAGAGTTCCTGCAGCTGGAGGCGGGAACAATGACGCATCAGCAATACACCACCAAGTTCAACGAAATGGCACGACTGGTGCCGGATCAGGTGACACCTCTTTCGCGAAAGATCAAGAGGTATATTCATGGCTTGCCAGCGGACATTCGTAGGCACATGATTGCTGCCCGACCGAGCACGTTTAGGTCGGCGGTTGATTTAGCGGGAAGATTATACGATGAAAGATTGATGGTGGTGACAGAAGGTAGCAAGAAAAGAGATGGTGATTGGGATTGGAACGGGAAGCGATTGGGACGCGACGGAGCCGCTCCAAGTGACAAAGGTGCACGGGTGGATGACCAGCGGGTGGTCATAAATGATGTGGGTTCGGAAAGGTGTGACAAGTGTGGACACAGGCACCCCGGGGAATGTAGATTGGGGACTGATGCCTGCTTTCGTTGTGGAAGGACCGGACATGTAGCGAAGAACTGCGGTATGGGGAAGTGTTATTCTTGTGGTGAGGAAGGTCATAAGAGCAGGGACTGTAAGAAGCAAAGGGCTGGAGGCGCGGGAGTGAAGAAGATCGGAGGAAGCTAGGACGGACTTCGATGTTATGTCAGGTATGTTCCTAGTAAATAGATTCTTGGCTTGTGTTATTTAATGTTGGCGTTAGTAAAAGTTTTATTCCTGCTGCTTTCTGTGCTAAATGGCCTGTTAGTGGTAAGAATATAAATACGCCATTCGATGTAGCCCTAAGAATGGATTGTTTGGTGGACTACGGAGCGAACACTATGTGTTGCAAAAAGACGATGCGGTTGATAGCGTCTAAGGGGATCATGGTGATGGCTTAAGGTGATTGAGTCACGACGATTCCGAAGGTGATTTCGATGGCAATGGCGGGAAGGTGCACGAAGCGTGACATGATGGAGTAAGTGAGTAGATGCCTTACTTGTCTACAAGTGAAGGCCGAGCACCAAACGACGTTTGGGAAATATTGAGGCGACTGAGGCAACGACTGAGAAGCTCGAAGGGATCAAAGCCCTGGGGGAAAGCAGTCCGAGACAAACCAGAGGTCGTATGTTGATAAACGACGTAGACCGATTGAACTCCAGGTGGGAGACTGGAGAATAGATGAGACAGAATTGCTTGCGACGGTTTAAGGAATGATAGGTTTCGGGGACGAAACCCATTTAAGGGGGGTGGACTTGTAACACCCGGAAATTTCCATTGTAGCCGACGAGAGAAGAAAAAGAAATAAAGTTCAAAGTCGAGGGACCAAACCCGCCAACGAGAGAAACTTTGATGCAAGGGAGTATAAAAGGGAGGAGGCACTCCCATTCTCCCCATTTTTCAGCCAAGGGAGGAGAAGAGGGAAAGAAGAGAAAAGAGAAGAAGTGTTGGCCCGGGTTGGTTCGAGTAGCCAAAATCGACGTGGAGCGAGTCAAATCGAAGCTCTATTCGACGGGATCGTTAAGGTGAGTTCTAGGACCCCTCTTTTACACGTTTTCAACTGATTTTGGGGCTGGAACACGTCCAAAAACCTATTTTGAGTTTTTGGGTGAAAACCCGTTTTGATGTATGTATGTATGTGTATGATGCGTTAGAGGCTCGAATCCTTGCTTGGTTATGCTTGTATGAGGTCATGGTATGTTTCCCTAACCTTTAGAAGGGTTGATTTGAGCTTAAAAGAGGTTTGGAAGGGGTTGGAGGTCGAAAACCCGCGGCTGCAGTCGACCTAACTGCACTCTGCACCAGCTAGGGCTAGGCGACCGACTGGAGGGCGACTGGAGGCCATTCGGCCGATTGAAGTGCGACTGAGGTCCATACGCACGTTTGCTATGCGACTAAAGTCCATACGCATGATGGTCATGCGATTGGAGTTCATGTGCTTGGGAGTCATGCGATTGAGAGATGGTGCGACTGAGGTTCATTCGCACGGAGGTTATGCGACTGAAGTCCATGCGCCTGGAGGCCATGCGATTGAAGTTCATTCGCATGAAGAGTATGCGACTGAAGCCCATACGCCTGAAGTCATGCGACTGGAGGCCATACGCATGAAAGCTATGCGATTGGGAGTCCATTCGCATGGAGGTCCATTCGCCCATAGTCCATTCGCATAGGGTCCATTCGCATAGATGCCCATTCGCCTAAGTGTTCAGAAATGATAACAGAGATGGAATTACTCGACGATGTGAAGGGCATGGACGGTATGAGGTAACGTAGGATGATGAGCTTATGATGCGGATGTTGATGGAGATGATAATGATATGTATGATGTTATGTGTTGCGTTAGGTACGACGGTACGTGTGTGATGCATGGTATGTATGACGTGCGTGATGTGATGTATGATTGATGTGTATGTATGATGATGCCGTATGTTTATGTTTATGTTGTGTTCCTTGCTATGTATGATTATCTTTCTATGTCTTTGCGTTGAACGTTAATGAATGGAATGAAAGTATTATGTAACGTAAAGTGAAAGATAAAGAAAAGAGGAACGTAATGAATGAATGCATGCATTAATGAATGAAATCGTGTGAGGTATGTATGTGAAGCGAAGTGAAGTGCACGGCTCTAATGCCTTAGGCTCAACCGTGAGAGGTTCAGCTAGTTTATAGTGTGCACGCAAGGGTTCCAGTCTTTGTGGCTGACCTTGGGTGATGTACCCACTTCGGTGGGGGTGATGTACCCACTTCGGTGGGGGTGATGTACCCACTTCGGTGGGGGTGATGTACCCACTTCGGTGGGGGTGATGTACCCACTTCGGTGGGGGTGTAGTACCCATAATGTTGGGGGTGTAGTACCCATAATGTTGGGGGTGTATTGTATGATGGTTACCCGGGTTACGCATAACTCCGGGGGTGTAGCATGAAGCCATGCATATGTATGAGGAGAGCAACCCGGTCGTTGCAAAAGACTCGAGTACGTGCTATCGTGATGTTGCCTTGGGGTGAGCAACCTTGTTGTTGCAAAAGACTCGGATAGCTTGCTATCGTGATGGGCAATGAGGTGAGCAACCCTAGGGGTGCAAAAGACTCGGATAGCGTACATTCACTGAGATGGCTATTGAGGTGAGCGACTTGGTGTTGCAACAGCCTCGGATGGAGTTCAATTCCTGTGATTGACTCGTATGGGATCTTTGTCGCGTATCCCGGTGTTGTGTCAGTCTTCGGACATGAGTCGGGGGCTTGTGAGCAGGTCCCGGCACAGCATCAGCTTTCGAGCATGAGTCGGGGATATTGCATAAGACAAGATTCGAGTAAGGAAGGGTAATGAGTAAAGAGATGAATGAGAGAATGAATGTACGAAATGAACGTTAACGAATGATCCTAATAATGTATGAAACGGGATCCTTGTCATTCGACCTCAGTAATCGTGGCTGTGTGCCATGAAGAGGGTAAAGTCTGACAGGATCTAGAAAGAAGTGAAAGATAATGATGAATGTAACGAACGTAATGATGAAGATAATAATGTTATTATCTGTATGTACGTATGATGTGTGAACGCATGTATGTAACGGATGTTTTTATAAAGAAAGTAAAGAACGGTTTTATGAAAGTAAAGTATGTTTTATGATAAAACTAGAACTCACTCAGCAACGCTGACTTTGATGTATTTCCAGTTGGCAGGTATGTTGCTGAGGATGGCACGGGGCGGCTACTTAGCGTATTTTGGATGACATCTCTACGTTTAATGCTTTTGTAATAAATGTAATATGATAATGTAACAAGAAACGATTGTACTGATGTGCAAGAGTATTTTGATGAAATGAAATTAAGTTTTAATGTTTTCGCTGCAACTATTTATGAAAGGAAAATGTAAATATATGTTTTGAGTGCGATGAATGACCAACTGTAGGCGTCCCGGGAACGGGGCCTTACACAACTCCATACCTTATGATGTTGAATCTCCGCTCAAGGTGCTTAGTCTTTTGATGAGTACGGGGTTCCTTGAATTGAGCAATCCCACCCACGTAATTACCAAAGATTTCGAGGGGTCTTGAATGGTAGAGACCACCCCTAGATAAGCAATGGACAAATTTATCCATGCAGCTTCCCAAGCTGCCAATGAAGCGGCTATGTATTCGGATTTTTGTAGTGAACAATGCTACCGGGTCTTGCTTTGAACCTTTCAAGGACACTTCTTCTCCATTCATAATGGAAGTATACCCCGATTGTGATCGAAAATCATCTTGATCAGTTTTGGAAGCCTGCATTCGTGTAACCCTTTACAACGACTTCCTTTTCAATAGATCCGTATATTAGAAACAAATCCTTAGTCCTACTAAGGTATTTCAATATACTTTTAAGAGCCATCCGATGGTTATTTCTATTGGTATCTACTTTGTCATACTTAATAAGCATGACTCGTCCGGTCTAGTGCATATCATCACACAAATGATGGATCCTATAGCAGATGCGTATGGGATATCATTCATTTGGTTTTGCTCATCCTATGAGCTTGGACATTGAGACATAGTCAACACTGTCCCTCCTTGAATAGGTACCATACCTTTCTAAGAGTTTTTCATCTTGAACCTTTTCAAGATTTTATCAATATATATGCACTTTGGTTTAACCTTATCAACCACCTTGATCTATCCTTATAGATCTTTATTCCAAAATATGGGTGGCTTAAACGAGATCTTATATGAAAAATATATTCCAAGCTAGGTTTTAACACCTTCCAAGGTTGGAATATTATTTCCAAATAGTAGTGTGTCATCAACATACAACACTAAGAATACAATTATGCTCCCACTAGCCTTCATATATATATATACATAACCTTTTCGATGCTTGTTTCAATCCATAGATTGATCACTTTAACTTATATGCATTACTAGGATGTCATGGATCGACAAAACCATCATGCTAAACTGTATGGACAGTCTCTTCGAGACGTTCATTAAGAAAAGCGGTTTTGACATCCATTTTCCAAAACTCATATTCAAAATATGAAGTTATGGCACATGATATCCTAATCGACTTTAGCATTGCCACGGGCGTAAGAGTTTCATCATATTCAACCAATTGAGTTTGATGGAAACTTTATGCTATAAGTCTTGACTTATAAGTATTTAGGTCTCCATGCATATCCGTTTTCGTCTTGAAAACCCACTTGTATCCAACCGGTTTGGAGTTGAGTGGAGGTTCAACCAATTCCCAAACTTGGTTGTTATACATGAATTGCATCCTTACGTTCATGGCTTCTAGCCATTTGTTCCAATCCAAATTGGACACAAAATCTTGGTATATGGTTAGCCTACAGGGGTCAACCACATAGTATCCATTCTTTGAATATTCATATCACTTAGATGGAATACTAACTCTACCAGATTTGTGAACGTTTTGTGTATATTTATCGACCTCTTGATTATCATCAACAACCTCTTGTTGGTAGCTAGTGTCAACCAAAAGTGTACCGGCTTGTGGATTTTGATCCTTATCAAGTTCCACAGTTCTATACGTCATTCCTTCCATAAAGAACTCGGTTTCCAAGAACTTAGCCTTTCGAGCAATAAATACTTTTGCTCTGTTGAGTTGAAGAAACAGTATCCTATACAGTCTCTAGGATATTCAACTAATCTACACTTTTTTGGTCCTAGTCATATTCAAAATATGAGACTTAAAGAGCAATGCGAAAACCCAAAATGATAAAGATGGTAAGCTCATAGCCATAATAAATTGAACCATATCCAAATAGGGTTCAGTTTCTTCTTTATCAGAATGAAGAACACAGATAGTTATGTAGAGTTGATATTCTACTTCATTATTGAAGATTTTGAACATTTCAAAAGCTTCATACTTATGTGTCATCAAGTGCACACAATAATAGCGACTGTAATCGTCGGTAAAATAATGAAGTATCTTTCACCAATCATTGTCATTGTCTTAAAAGGACTACATACATCCAAATGTATCATTCCTAGTAAGTCTTTTTGGTTCACACTTATCAAATGAAACATTTTCATTTGTTTCCAAAAGACCATTCTTTTGAAGTGTTTGAATCCAATTCTTGTTTATGTGACTAAGACGATAATGTCAAAGATAATAATAATAACTTAAACCCATTTTAAGTTTCTTGGTGCTCAATGTGTATAATAAGTCATTATAGGACGAATTATCATGAACCAATTCATGGATATCACTAAAAGGCATGTCCTTAAAATGAAATACATCATCCATAAAACTTAATACCATTATTTACAAACTTTAAATCATGATCACATTGTTTCAATAGGAAACATTAATTATGTTCCTAGTCAAACTAGGTGCATACAAAATTTTGAGAACAACTTCCAAACCATTTAAAAGTCTCAAAATAGAGTTTCCCTCCTTGAAGCGCACATTTCTTTGAACCCCTTTGCAACAATTGCAAGAATGAGTTTCACATCCGGTATCCAATACCCATGTGTTTGAAGAAATGACATTTAATACAATGTGTGAATCATGGAAATTGTATTTGAGGTTTGCCCAACATCCCTCTTGTCTTTCAACTCCTTGAGATAGGAGGAACAATTCCTATTTATTGTCCTATCTCTCCATACTCAAAGCATGGAACGTTCTTCGTTACCTTAGGCTTCATAAGCTTAGGCTTTTCGAGGTTTCGCATTAACCTTTGCTTTGATGTATTCCTTTCCTTTGACAATAATTGCCTTAGGATCGGGATTGGCCATTTATTATAGCCTTCCTCATTGATCGAGAGAATAGGTAGAACCTCTCTACCCATCCCTGCCTCGGTTGCTTTGAGCATTGCGTGAAGTTCACCAATGCTCTTGTCCCACCCATTCATATTACAGTTTATTATGAATGTCTCAAACCTTTAGTTAGGCAATCAAGGATGAAATCCTTGGCCAACTACTTTGAGACAGGACAGTTAAGCATCTTGAGGCTATCAATGTGGCTTTTCATCTTAAGAATATATAAGATGATATCGATTGGGTTTCTTCCATGTGACATGTATAAAGTGCTCGAACCGTTTCGTAGCAATCTACTAAAGTTTGTTGAAGGAACATTTCCTTCAACTAAATTATCATGTCATATGCCCCATGATGCTCCAAACCCTTTTGGAGTTCGGGAATCATATTCCCAACATGAGGTAGGATACTTGCACAGAATCCTTAGTGTGCCTAAGCCAATCGTCAAAAGGCCTTAACATCAACAGCGTTGGTTGGTGAGGTATGGGATCGTCAAGGACATAGGCCTTTACTCATTTTGAGAACGATTCTCAAATTTCAAAATTGAGTCCATAAGTTTATTATGGTTAAGACGATCCCCTTTTAAGATGGTTCTCGGTGATAGGGTAGGGACGGTCGGGGTAGTAGCATCGTGGTTTGCGGCCATTACTACAAAATTACAAAGTTCATTTTAGTATTTCTGAAAAATTGAATTTTAACTATTAATACCCTTTACATGTCTCATAGACAATTAATAATTAAAATCTAGAATCCAACGTTACATTTAAATGATGGTTAGGTGACCTTTATCCCATTATTTAAATTAACAAGGTAGTCAACAGTTGACAATTGCAACCTATTGCAACTTCTAGTCTTATGGGATCGGTTAAACATCATATGTTTAGTCGGCATGTTTAATCCCATCAACACCATTGTACGCCATGCTTCGGTGACCCTAATCACATGGTTTCCAATTCAAGTCGTCCTACTTACACACACGTGTGAGTTTTCACATACAAGCAGTTAGGTGACCTTTATCCCACAAGTACGTTAGACTCACCTCAAAGATACAAGTTCCCTACAAGTGGTTAGGTGACCTTTATCCCACAAATAGTTCCCAAGAAATTCGAGTGTCGTGTAAAAGGATGGTGTTAGACTTGTTACCAAAGGGATTTAAGTTTCCATTAATTCTAGTTATGAAAACTCTATGTACCTTGTATTCGCATGCTTTCAAATACATGTACCCTATGGTTTATTTTTAATAAAACCTCTTTTATTAAATCATTAATCCTTTTAATAACCTTTTATTAACCACTTAATGATTAGAAACCATAAATTTCTAGCTTGTTAAGTTTGCTAATGAGTTTGTTATGCATATCCAAATATCAAACAACAATCATACAACAAACAACCAAACAAGCATAATCATTCAAACATATGTGCATAACCATAGCCACTAAGTTGACTACACTTGTTTGCCATCACAAGTGTTGTCATAAGGTCTTTCCTAAGGGTTCAACATAACACAAATGATGAGATCTCCAAAGACCCCCACTTGAACTTGCATCCAAATGCTTCAAGTCCATCCTTTGTGTCTTCCTTTTGTGCTTCCATCCCGAGCATCTTCTTTTACAAAATATATATCCTAATACATATTTTCTAGTAAAAGAAAAATACTCCTAATCTATTTATTACATTGCCAAATGAATAAACAAATTACAACCCAAATAGAAACACAAAAGAAACTATTACAACCCATAAAGAATGAATACAACCAACATGACAAGATTACAATCAACCAAATCCAAAACACACATTGTCAAGGCTATGTTATGCACTAAAACATGTATCCATATACATCATTTCAAGAACCAAAATGAACCCCATTTGACCCTAAATTTTCAGCCAACATAAACCAAGAATTTAGGGTCTATTGTCCAAACAAAGCACAATCAACCATTTTGATATCTTTCCTTTCAAGATTTAATCAAAAGCATGCAAGATATAACCTTGAAAGGTTGGGGTATCATCATATCATCTCAAAACAGCCCTAATTTGGTTGTTAAATCCTTATAAAACAAAATTTACAAGAACACATGAAACTGGTCATCCACATATCTGGCTCTAGATGCCAATGTTGGGTTTGTTGGACCTTAACAATGTTGTTTAACCATTTAAACAAGAAAAACACAGCGGAATATGAACTTAATATCATGTTGTAATCTGAAAAATTAAAGCTCATAACTTTGTTTCAACAAACCCAAAACCATAGGATCAAATATATGTGTTTGAACTAGTTATCAAGATAAAACAAAACAACCAAAACAACACAATAACTCTACCTTCCAGAAGCTGTCAAAACGGTGGATTGGATCAAGATGATGATGCTTTTGAACGACCAAAACATCAAGATAGATGTCCTCAAGCAATCATACCCACAAGCCTATAAGAAAACACCATCTTTGCTAGGATTTGACACCAAAATCAGATCAAGAAACTTGCTGGAACTTTCTTTCAGCCGTGAGACATCAAGAGGCTGCTGGAGCCTTGTTCCAGCCGTGAGACTTCTCTTCCAGATGAGAAACTCGAATTCTTGTGTCCATTTTGCATGTGAGAAAGGGCTAGATGAAGTATGTGTGTGTTCAAGAAGATCTTTTGTTCCAAGAACACAAAAGAAAAAGAAAGAGAGAGAGGCTGCCATGGGGCGGCCGAACCCCCTTTATCCCCTTAGGGTTTCATCTAAAATCCCCTTTTAAATTTTACAAAAGTTTTAAATATTATACATAATTAACCTTTTAATTATATATAATATGTACACACACTTTTATTATTTGATGTTGCTTAACTAATTTAAACAACATAACAAATAATATCCATGAACAAAATATCCTCATAATTTGTTCCTTCTCACATACAATTTATTTAGAAAACCCATTTTCTAAATTGGTGTAATTATTTAATTGCATGATCATATCATCAATTAAATATTAATTGGTGTTTGCTAAGCTTGTTATTGGGTATGACCCGACTTGGATCACAACGTACTAACCACATCAATGTTCTATGTGTCTTGGGCATAAAGAATCCAACACATACTTTATTAGGATGTTGTGGATCAACAAAACCATCGGGTTGAACCATGGACAGTCTCTTCGAGATGTCCATTAAGAAAAGCGGTTTTGACATCCATTTGCCGAATCCCATAGTCATAATATGCAGCTATGGCAAATAATATCCTAATTGACTTTAGCATTGCCACAGGCGAGAAGGTTTCATCATAATCAACCCCTTGAGTTTGAGTGAAACCTTTTGCTACAAGTATTGCTTTATAAGTATCCAAGTTTCCATGCATATCCGTTTTCTTCTTGAAACCCCACTTGCATCCAACCGGTTTGGAGTTAAGTGGAGGGTCAACCAATTCCCAAACTTGGTTGTCATACATGGATTTCATCTCTACGTTCATGGCTTCTAGCCATTTGTCACAATCCGAATTGGACATTGCATCATGGTATGTAGTTGGCTCATCGGAGTCAACCATGTAGCATCCATTCATGAAAAATCCATATCTTTCAGGTGGAATGCTAACTCTACCAGATCTGCGAACGTTTTGTGTGTATTGATCAATTATCATCAACAACCTCTTGTTGATTGCTAGTGTCAACCAAACATGTATCGGCTTGTGGATCTTGATCCTCATCAAATTCCACAGTTCTATACGTCATTCCTTCCATAAGGAACTTAGCTTCCAAGAACTCTGCCTTTCGAGCAATAAATACCTTTTGCTTTGTTGGATCAAAGAAGTAGTATCCTATACAGTCTTTGGGATATCCAACAAATATACACTTAGTGGATCGACTTTCCAACTTGTTTTGGGTGTTTAGCTTAACATAAGCTTCACAAACCCATACTTTTAAATATGATAGCGATGGAACTCTTCCATGCCATATTTCAAAAGGTGTTGAATCCACTTTCTTGGTCGGGGCCATATTCAAAATACGAGCCGCGGAGAGCAATGTGAAACCCCAAAATGATAGAGGTAGTGAGCTTATAGCCATCATAGATCGAACCATATCCAATAGGGTTCGGTTTCTCCTTTCAGATACACCATTATGTTGTGGTGTTTCGGGTGGAGTAAGTTGTGAGACGATCCCACAACTTCTTAGATAATCCTGAAAAGCCTCACTGAGGTATTCACCTCCTCTATCTGAACGAAGAACTTTGATAGATTTGTTGAGTTGATTTTCTACTTCATTTTTTTAAATTTTGAACATTTCAAAAGCTTTATATTTATGTGTCATCAAGTACACATAACCATAGCGACTGTAATCGTCGGTAAAGGTAATGAAGTATCTTTCACCATTTCTTGTCATTGTCTTGAGAGGACCACATACATCCGAATGTATGATTCCCAATAAGTCTTTTGCCCTCTTGTTAGTACCACTAAAGGGCGACTTGGTCATCTTACCTTGTAAACAAGATTCATACTTATCAAATGAATCATTTTCATTTGTTTTCAAAAGACCATTCTTTTGAAGTGTTTGAATCCGATTCTTGTTTATGTGACCAAGACGACAATGCCAAAGATAAGAATCACTTAAACCCATTTTAAGTTTCTTGGTGTTTGTTTGGTATAAGGAGTTATTATTGGATGAATCATCATGAACCAATTCATAGATACCATTAAAAGGCATAGCCTTGAATAAAATACATTATCCATACAAACATAAATACCATTGTTAACAAACTTTAATTCATAACCACATTGTTTTAAAAGGGAAACAGAAATTATGTTCATGGTCAAACTAGGAGCATACAAAATGTTCTTAAGAACAACTTCCAAACCATTTGAAAGTTTCAAAATATAGTCTCCTTGGGCATCGACATCAACTTTTCGACTTGTATCTCCCTTCTTGAAGTGCTTATTTCTTTTGAACCCCTGCAACAAATTGCAAATGTGAGTTCCACATCCGGTATCCAATACCCATGTGTTTGAAGAAATAACATTTAAACCAATATGAATCATGAAAGATGTACCTGAGGTTTGCCAGCATCCCTCTTGTTTCTCAACTCTTTGAGATAGGTTGGACAATTCCTTTTCCAATCTCCTATCTCATAAGACTCAAAGCATGGATCGTTCTCCGTTACCTTAGGCTTCTTAAGCTTAGGCTTTGGAGGTTCCGCTTTAGCCTTTGCTTTCCCTTTTCCTTTGATGTACCCCTTTCCTTTGGCAACATTTGCCTTAGGATCGGGGAATGGCCTTTTCTTATTGTCTCCCTCATTGATCAAGAGAACAGGTAGAACCTTTCTACCCATCCCTGCCTCGGCTGTTTTGAGCATTGCATGAAGCTCACCAATGCTCTTGTCCCACCCGTTCATATTGTAATTCATTATGAACGTCTCAAACCTTTTAGTTAGGCCATTAAGGATCAAATCCGTGGCCAACTCCTTTGAGACGGGGCAGTTAAGCCACTCGAGGCGATCAATGTGGCTTTTCATCTTAAGTACATAAGATGATACCGATTGGGGTTCTTCCATGCGACACGCGTGAAGCGCTCGAACCGTTTCGAAGCGCTCTACCCTAGCTTGTTGAAGGAACATTTCCTTCAACTGGGTAATCATGTCATATGCCCCATGATGCTCCAAATCCTTTAGGAGTTCGGGAATAATAGTTCCCAACATGAGGCAGGAAACCTGCATGGAATCCTCAGTATACTGAAGCCAATCATTATAGGCCTCAACATCCTCGGGGTCGGGTTGGTCAGGAATGGGATCGTTAAGGACATAAGCCTTTTTCTTTTGCTTGAGAACAATTCTCAAGTTTCGAAACCAGTCCATAAAGTTATTATGGTTAAGACGATCCCTCTCTAAGATAGTTCTCAGTGATAGGGTATGGACGGTCAGGGTGGTAGCATTATTGTTTGTGGCCATTTCTACAATAATTAACAAACTTCACATTAGCATTTCTGAAATATTAAATTTTAATCATTAATACCCTTTTATGTCTCATACACAATTAATAATTATAACCTAGAATCCAATGTTACATTTAAATGATGGTTAGGTGACCTTTATCCCATTATTTAAATTAACAAGGTAGTCAACACTTGACAATTGCAACCTTTTACAACTTCTAGCCTTATGGGATTGGTTAAACATCTTATGTTTAGTTGGCATGTAAAATCCCATCAACACCATTGTATGCCATGCTTCGGTGACCATTGTACGCACATGGAAACCATTGTACGCACATGGTTTCCAATTCAAGTCGTCCTACTTACACACACGTGTGAGTTTACAATACAAGTGGTTAGGTGACCTTTATCCCACAAATAAGTTAAGCCCACTTCAAACACACAAGTTCCCTAAAAGTGGTTAGGTGACCTTTATCCCACAAATAGTACTCAAGTGATTCGAGTGTCGTGTAAAAGGTTGGTGTTAAACTTGTTTCCAAAGGGATTTTAGTTTTCATTAATTCTAGTTTTGAAAACTCTATGTACCTTGTATTCGCATGCTTTCAAATACATGGTACCCTATGGTTCTATTTTAGTAAAAACCCCTTTTATTAAAATCATTAATCCTTTTAATAACCTTTTATTAATCACTTAATGATAAGGAACCATAAATTTTCAGCTTGTTTTGTTTGTTAATTAGTTTGTCTTGCATATCCATATATCAAACAACAATCATAAAACAAACAACCAAACAAGCATAATCATACAATCACAAGTGCATAACCATAGCCACTAAGTTGACAACACTTGTTTGCCATCACAAGTGTTGTCATTTGGTCTTTCTTAAGGGTTAATAACAACACATAAGATAGGATCTCCAAAGACCCCCACTTGAAGTTGCATCCAAATGCTTCAAGTCCTTCTCTTTGTGCCTTCCCTTTGTGCTTCCAACTTGTGTATCTTCTTTTACAAAATTTATATCCTAATACAAATTTTCTAATAAAAGAATATACACCTAATCTATTTATTGTTGGATTGTTTATGCCCAAGACACATTGAATATTGATGTGGTTAGTACGTTATGATCCAAGTCGGGTCATACCCAATAACAAGCTTAGCAAACACCAATTAATATTTAATTGATGATATGATCATGCAATTAAATAATTACACCAATTTAGAAAAGTGGGTTTTCTAAATAAGTTGCATATGAGATGGAACAACTTATAGGGATATTTTGTTCATGGGTATTATTTGCAATGTTATTTAAATTGGTTAAATAACATCAAGTAATAAAAGTGTGTATAAGTTATATAATTAAAAGGTTAATTACATAACTTATTCTAATTACTAGTTAAAATAATTGATAGATAAAATTAGGGGGAAAACCCCAATTTGAAAGGGTGTTTTCGGCCGCCCCTTTAGAGGGGTTGGTTCCTTTTGTTTCATTTGAGGTCTTGGAACAACACACTCTTAACTAGACACACACTCAACCTCTCTCTCTCTCTCTCATACATGCAAGAACCAAAAAGTGAAGAGTTCTCTCCATTTTGAAGAAAAACTCACGGCTGGAATCAAGTTTCAGCAGCCTTCTTGGTTCGTTTTGGGTGTTCAAATCCTAGCAAAAGGGTCTTTGCTTGATGCTTGTGGGTATGGAAGCTTGAGGACACCTCTCCTTGGTGTTTTGGTCGTTCAAGAACCTCATTCTCTTCATCACTTTCACGTTTTTCAGCAGCTCTACAAAGGTAGTTTGTATGTGTTGCTTTTGGTTGTTATCTCTTCTTGATATCTAGTCCATTCACATATATTTGATCCTATGTTCTTGGGTTTGTTGATGTTAAGTTATATGCCTTAATTTTCAGATTACAAATCATAATATTAAGGTTTTATTCCGCTGTGTTTTTAATGTTTAAATGGTTAAACAACTTTGATAATGGTCCAACAAACCCAACATTGGCGTCTAGAGCCGGATATGTGGATGATTAGCTTCTTTTGTCCTTGTAAAATTGGTTTTATGGGACTTTAACAACCTAATAGGAGCTGTTTTGTGATGATATGATTAATCCCCAATCTTTCAAGGTTATATCTTACATGCTTATGATTAAACCTTGAAAGAAAGATGTCAAATGGTTGATTATGTTTTGTTTGGATAAAAACCCTAAATTCTTGGTTTATGTTGGCTGAAAATTTAGGGTTAAATGGGGTTTTATTTTGGTTCTTGTATGTGGTTTCATATTGGTGCATAACCTAGCTTTGACCTTGTGTTGATTTGGTTTTGGATGGATGATTGTTTTGGTAGATTTCATTCATAATGGGTTGTAATATTATTCATTTGTGCTTGTATTTGGATGTAATTTATTTATTCATTCAATGGTGATGTAATAAATAGATTAGGTGTATTTTCTTTTATTAGAAAATTTGTATTAGGATATAAATATTGTAAAAGAAGATGCACAAGATGGAAGCACAAAGGGAAGGCACAAAGAGAAGGACTTGAAGCATTTGGATGCAATTTCAAGTGGGGGTCTTTGGAGATCCTCTCTTTTGTGTTATGATTAACCCTTAGGAAACACCAAATGACAACACTTGTGATGGCAAACAAGTGTTGTCAACTTAGTGGCTATGGTTATGCACTTGTGATTGTTTGATTATGCTTGTTTGGTTGTTTGTTATATGATGGTTGTTTGATATTTGGATGTGCATAACAAACTTATTAACAAACAAAACAAGCTGAAAATTTATGGTTCCTAATCATTATGTGACTAATAAAAGGTTATTAAGAGGATTAATGATTATAATAAAAGGGGTTTTACTAAAAGAGAACCATAGGGTACCATGTATTTGAAAGCATGCAAATACAAAGTACATAGAGTTTTCAAAACTAGAATTTATGAAAACTAAAATCCCTTTGGAAACAAGTTTAACACCATCCTTTTACACGACACTCGAATCACCTGAGAACTATTTGTGGGATAAAGGTCACCTAACCACTTTTAGGGAACTTGTGTGTTTGAGGTGGGCTTAACGTATTTGTGAGATAAAGGTCACCTAACCACTTTTATGTGTAAACTCACACGTGTGTGTAAGTAGGACGACTTGAATTGGAAACCATGTGCATAGGGTCACCGAAGCATGGCGTACAATGGTGTTTATGGGATTTTACATGCCAACTAAACATAAGATGTTTAACCGATCCCATAAGGCTAGAAGTTGCAATGGGTTGCAATTGTCAAATGTTGACTACCTTGTTAATTTAAATAATGGGATAAAGGTCACCTAACCATCATTTAAATGTAACGTTGGATTTTGTCTATGAGACATAAAAGGGTATTAATGATTAAAATGTAATAATGTTGAGTTTTGTAACATGTAAACCAAGGCTAGTTTAACCATATAAACTATAAAAAAACGCAGCGGACTATAGGTTTTAACATATGGTTTGTAATCTGAAAATTTTACTATTTTAAAACACAAACAAAACCCAAAATCCAGGATCAACAATATATGTGAAATAGTATGCTATCAAACAAAACAAACAACCATAGGGTGTACAAAGAAACAACCTTTCTTGCACAAGATGTTATAGATGTAAAAGATGAAGAAGATGATGTTCTTGAATGTCTAGCCTTCAAAGGAGAAGACCTCAAGCTTGGATACACGGCTGCATTTTTTAAGGGAGCTTGGAATATTATAGGTATGGATGTGGTTAATGCGGTTAAAGACTTCTTTGTTACGGGGAGATTACTCCAAGAAATCAACCATACTCTTATAGCCTTGATCCCAAAGGTAGCCACTCCATCTTCAATCCTTGATTATCGTCCTATATCGTGTTGTAATGTGTTACTTAAGGGTATTACCAAAGTGATTGCTGATAGGATTAAGGGTGAACTAGACTCCATTGTCTCTATCAACCAATCGGCATTTATCCCGGGGAGAAGAATTTCGGATAATATCATGCTAGCTCAAGAGTTGCTTTTTAATTATCACCGTCATAAAAACCCGCCTAGATGTGCTTTTAAAATTGATATCCAAAAAGCTTATGACACGGTTGATTGGGATTTTTTGCAACGGGTTCTTCTTGGGTTTGGGTTTCATCAAAGGATGGTTAAGTGGATCATGTTGTGTGTATCCACGGCTTTGTTCTCCATATGCATAAACGGTAATGTTCATGGATACATTAAAGGTAAAAGGGGTCTTCGACAAGGTGACCCCTTGTCCCCTTATATCTTTACTTTAGTCATGGAGGTTCTAACTTTGATTATCCAAAAGGAGTGTGACATAGCCCCTCGGTTTCGGTTCCATCATTTATGTGATAGGTTACGTATTGTTAACCTATGCTTTGCCGATGACCTTTTTCTATTTTCTAGAGGGGAGGAGAACTCTATCAAGGTTGTGTTGAAAGCTCTTAATAAATTTTCTCAAATGTCGGGGCTGATTCCAAGTGCAAGGAAATCAACGGTATTCTTTTGTAATGTTACAAATCGGGTTAAAGAGTGGTTGATGAATGAAGTGGAGTTTGAGGAGGGTTCCCTGCCTGTTCGATATCTTGGTGTTCCTTTAACCTCCTCAAGGCTTATTTATAGAGATTATGCTAGTCTTATTGAAAGATTGGATAAACGGATTATGAGTTGGAAAAACAAATTCTTATCTTTTGCGGGTCGGCTTCAATTAGTAAAATCCGTTTTATCTTCTATGCATATATATTGGGCCTCGGTTTTTATCATTCCTAAAAGAGTTATCCATGATGTTGAAGCTAAGATGAGGAATTTCTTATGGGCGCAAGATGCTACAACTCATTCTAGGAGTAAAGTTTCTTGGGATGTTGTTTGCACTCCTAAGCATGAAGGAGGGTTGGGGATCCGGCTGACTAATGCTAATATAGCTCTTATGGTCAGCCATGTTTGGAGTATTTTAACTAAGCGTCGATCGTTATGGGTGGATTGGATTTATGCTCATCGGCTTAAGGATAATTGTTTATGGGCCCATCGTCCCTCATTAAATTCTTGCTGGAGTTGGAGGCTTCTAGTTGGAGTTAGTGGTCTTATTAGAGATTTTGTGTGGTCGAGGATAGGGAATGGTAACAATACTTATGCTTGGTACGACACTTGGTTTCAAGGAGGTCCGGTTATAAGTCTTCTAACATCTCGGCAGATTACAAATGAGGGTTATAACCTGAATGATAAAGTCAGCGTTCTAATTAACAACAATCAATGGAACATCCCTCCAAGATGGCGTGAAGTCTCCCCTAACATTAACCAGATTGATACGATTAGGATTTCAGCCTATGAAGAAGATAAGTGTCTATGGAAAATGGAGAATAAACTTGTGGGTTTCTCATCAAAGAGTGTTTGGGAATCTATCCGTCATAGAAACCACCGAGTCAATTGGTATAGCGCAGTGTGGTTTGCTCAAGGTATCCCGAAGCATGCGTTTATCATGTGGCTTATTGTTTGTAGGAAGCTTTGGACTCAAGATAGGATGGTTCGTATTCATCAAACAAAGGGTAACATGAATCTGGTTTGTTGCGTTTTATGTTATCAGAACATGGATTCTCATGAACACCTTTTCTTTAATTGTGCTTATGCGAGAGATGTTTGGAGTAAGGTTCGAACAAAAACAAGGATGGGCATGGTGGATCAATGGCATGATATTTTAGATTGGTTGATAAACAAGGAGAAAGGAAACGGGATTGAATGCTTTTTCAATAAGCAATTAGTTTCATCCACGGCTTACTTTATATGGCAAGAAAGAAATGCGCGTTTATTCAAGAATCAGACTCGACCACCGGATGTGTTAGTCAAGACTATCTTGCAAACGGTGAAATATAAAGTAATGGGCTTAAGGAATAAAGATAACAGCGGATTGGAGGCTATGGCGTCCCGTTTGGATTGGTGTGCACGAGAATCCCCCCAAAGGGGCGTCGGCTAGTAGTTAGTTAACTCTTTTGTAACCTTAATTAGAGGTTGTGTTTCTGTTGGCTGTTTGAATTTGTTTGTTTGGTTTTTCTTTATCTTTAGATGGGGCCTGTCTCACTAAAGAAACTAGTGAAGAGTCACTTCACTACTTGTACCTTTAATTTGTGTTAATGATAGAATCACCGGGGTAACCCTTTACCCAAAAAAAAAACAAACACCTAATCTTGTTAGGTAGAAGAGCACCAAGATGAACTCCCTTTGAACAATCCGAATCAGCCAAGAAGTTCTTGAAGAGCAGCCAATAAATCCGAGATTTCAGCCCCTTCTTTCCCCTTGAATCCGAAAAACCCATTGTTATTTGAGAGAGTGTTGTTGCTTTGTGTGTGTAAGAGAAAGTGTAGGTTATGGTTGAGTGAATGAGTGAGTAATGTCTTGCAAAACCCAAGAAAAAAGGGAGGTTCCCTATGCCCATATGGGGCTGCTGAAAATGAAGTTCAAAATGGGTTCCCCCCATTTTGAAACTTTTATATAATTCACTCTTTCAACCCTTAGTTTTAAAAAATTAAAACCCCTTTTAATTTTATAACAATAACACACTTTTATTTGTTATTATTTAACCAACTTAAATAATGAAACAAACAATTTCTCATGAACAAATTATCCACATAATGTTGTTCTTTTACAAAAGCAACGTTTTAGAAAACCCATTTTCTAAATTGGTGTCAATATTTATTTGTTTGATCTTATCAACAAAGAAATATTAATTGGTGTTTGTATAGCTTGTTATTGGGTATGACCCGACTTGGATCATAACGTTCTAACCACATCAATCTTGTATGTGTCTTGGGCATATAAGATCCAACATGTCCCACTTGCACAAGATTCATAGAAGATTGATGCAAGCAGTAAATACCACCTAACAACGGTTTACTAACCTTAATACGTATGACTAAGTGCCATTCAATAACATCATCCCCTTCAAGTACCATACTTGAAATGTTTTAGGTGAATCAATCATCTATCCTTTTGTCGCAGATGTCATGTTAAATCCTAGAGACACAGAGTGATCATTCTCCATTGATTTAACTTTATCAGGCCTTAGACATCTTACTCTCAACGAATAAGAGGGACAAATCCCATATTGACTACATACGTCTCTTATAATTACCTTATATCATACCTGAACTCAGACTTATGTACTGCCATGTTTCAGAACAGTGAAGAGCTAAGTCAAAGTATAATATTCGGTAAATATCAAGACCCAATATGTGTCTCAGGTCAGAGGATACCAAATGATGTTCGCCTTTACTCAAAATTACTTATCATCAATCAGGAAGATTCCATGTAGTAATATTTGAGATGCAGGTCAGTCCAATATTTGCATCCCACAAATATCTATGAACTTTGGTAGCAACCTTTTGCTCTATATTCATCCATATGAATATCTACCAATCCAAGTTCATAATAGCATTACCTTCATACTTGTTCCCACAAGCATGAACAACTACGGACGTTCTGAGTAAATAATTTACTCATGGATTTTAAACATGCAAAATAGGAATATTAGTTGAATCATTATAACCAAATAATTCATTCAAGTAATAAAGGGTTACAATATCTCAATACAGAAATTAAAGATCAAATCCAGTCATTAGAATATTGCAGTCCCATGGCACAAGCATGACTTTCATGCTTTGCCTTTTCAAGAAGCTTCGTGAGTGGATCCGCAATGTTTTGATCTGTGTGAACTTTGCGAATACATATCTTTCCCTTTTCAACTTCATCCCTTATGTAGTTGAACCTTCGTTCAATGTGCCTAGTCTTCTGATGTGCGCGGGGTTCCTTGATTTGAGCAATCGCACCCTCATTCTCACAAAGAATTTCTAGGGGGTCTTGAATGGAAGGGACCACCCCTAGATCGGCAATGAACTTCTTTAACCATGCAGCTTCCTGAGCTGCTAATGAAGCGGCGATGTATTCAGACTCTGTAGTTGATAATGCCACCACATCTTGCTTAGAGCTCTTCCAAGAGATTGCTCCTCCATTCAAGATGAAAATGTACCCCGATTGTGATCGTCAATCATCCCGATCAGTTTGGAAACTCGCATCCGTGTAACCCTTTACTACGAGTTCCTCCTCACCAGATCCATAGATTAGGAACATATCTTTAGTCCTCCTTAGGTACTTAAGAATGTTCTTAACAGCCATCCAATGACTGTTTCCAGGATTTTGTTGGTATCGGCTTGTCATGCTCAAGGCGCATGACACGTCCGGTCTAGTGCATATCATTGCATACATGATGGATCCTATAGCAGACGCATACGGAATTTCCTTCATTTTGTCTTGCTCATCCTTTGAGCTTGGACATTGAGTCTTACTCAATATTGTTCCTCTTTGAATAGGTACGGTACCTTTCTTAGAGTTTTCCATCTTGAACCTTTTCAAGATCTTATCAATGTATGCACTATGATTCAAACCTATCATCCGCCTTGATCTATCCCTATAGATCTTTATTCCTAAAATAAAGGTGGCTTCACCAAGATCCTTAATAGAGAAACAGCTTCCAAGCCAGGCTTTTACACCCTCCATGGTTGGAATGTCATTCCCAAATAGTAGGATGTCATCGACATACAATACTAGGAAAGTGATGATACTTCCACTAGCCTTCTTATATACACATGCTTCATCAGCGTTTTTGATGAATCCAAATTTGATTATTTCTTCATCAAAACGGTGATTTCAACTCCTTGATGCTTGCTTCAATCCATAGATTGATTTCTTTAACTTGCATACTTTGTTAGGATGTTTTGAGTTGACAAAACCTTCAGGCTGAACCATATAGACATCTTCCTCAATATATCCATTTAGAAAAGCGGTTTTGACATCCATTTGCCAAATCTCATAATCATAATGAGCAGCTATGGCAATTAATATCCTAATAGACTTTAACATTGCAACCGGTGAGAAGGTCTCATCATAATCAACCCCTTGAGTTTGAGTGAAACCTTTTGCTACAAGTCTAGCTTTATAAGTATCCAAGTTTCCATGCATATTGGTTTTCTTCTTGAAAACCCACTTACTTCCAACTATCTTGGAGTTAAGAGGTGGTTTAACCAAGTCCCACACTTCGTTGTCATACATGGATTGCATCTCAACGTTCATGGCTTCAAGCCATTTGTCACAATCCAAATTGGACATTGCATCACGATAAGTGGTTGGTTCATCGGAATCTACCACATAGCATCCATCTACGAAAAATCCATATCTTTCAGGTGGATTACTAGTTCTACCAGATCTACGAACGTTTTGTGTGTATTGATCAACTAATTGATCACCCTCAACATCCTCATGTTGAGTGCTAGTGTAAACCAAACATGTATCGGTTTCTGGTTCTTGATCTTCCTCAAGATCCACTGTTCTACTGCTAGTTCCTTCCGTAAGGAACTTAGCTTCTAAGAACTCAGCCTTCTTGGCAACAAACTCCTTTTGTTCCAATCGATCATAGAAATAATATCCCATATAATCTCTAGGATATCCAATGAAGATACACTTAGTGGAACGGCTTTCTAACTTGTTTGAGGTGGGAGTCTTAACATAAGCCTCACAACCCCATACCTTTAAATATGATAGTGATGGAACCCTTCCATGCCATATTTCAAAAGGTGTCATTTCCACTTTCTTGGTTGGGGCCATATTCAAGATGCGGGCCGCAGAGAGCAAAGCAAAACCCCAAAATGATAGAGGCAATGAGCTTCTAGCCATCATAGATCGAACCATATCCAATAGAGTTCGATTTCTCCTCTCAGACACGCCATTATGTTGTGGCGTTCCAGGTGGAGATAGTTGTGAGACAATACCACAACTTCTAAGATGATCTCTAAAAGCATCACTTAGGTATTCACCTCCTCTATCGGTGCGGAGAATTTTTATTTTCTTGTTAAGTTGATTTTCTACTTCATTTTGGAAGATTTTGAACATTTCAAAAGCTTCATCTTTGTGTCTTAACAAGTACACATAACCGTATCGACTATAGTCGCGGTAAAGGTAATGAAGTATCTTTCATGGTACCTAGTCATTGGTTTAAAAGGACCACATACATCCGAATGTATGATGCCTAATAAATCTTTTGCCCTTTCAGATTTGCCACTAAAAGGTACCTTAGTCATTTTACCTTGTAAACAAGATTCGCATACATCGGATGAATCATATTCATTTGCTTTTAAAAGACCGTTCTTTTGAAGTGTTTGTATGCGCTTCTTGTTTATATGACCAAGACGGCAATGCCAAATATAGGTATCACTCAAATCCAATTTGAGTTTCTTAGTGGTGGTTTGGTACTATGAGCTATCATATAATGTGTTTTCACGAACCAATTCATAAATACCATTAACAGGTTTAGCTTTAAAATAAAACGTGCCATTTAAAGAAACATGAATTTCATTCTCAATAAATGACAAAACATAACCATATTTTCTTAATTGTGCAACAGAAATAATGTTCCTAGTCAAACTAGGAGCAAGAAGCCGAAACCGTTTAAATTTCCTAATTTCATTACTCATAAGCCTGAATTTATGGAGGTGGTAAAAGAAGGCTGGAATATGGAGGTTCAAGGAGTTGCTCAGTTTCGAGTTGTAAAAAAAATGAGGGGTCTAAAAAGAAATTTCAGATTGTTGATGCTCAAGCAAGGTAAACTTCAAGAGAAGGTTAAAAGTTTAAGGGCTGCATTGGATAATTGTCAAGAGTTGATCGATCTGAATTCATTTGATTCTCAAATCCGAGAGAAGAGAGCAAGTGTTTAAAAGCTACCAAGAAGCGTGTTTAGATGAGGAGAGGTTCTTGAAGCAAAAGTCTAAGGTGTTTTGGCTAGCCGAGGGTGATGCTAATACAAAATTCTTTCATAGCATGCTAAAAAACAAGAATCACAAGTCCAGGATTCATTCGGTTATCGATGGAGCTGGAAATGAAGTTAAGGGTGACCAGCTTCCAAATGCTTTCGTCATGCATTATGAGCAATTCTTGGGAGGTAATCATGATACTTCGGGTTCATTACCGGACGGGTTATTCACTCAGAAGCTGGAGTCGAATATTGCGTCTAAGATGGTTGAACCGGTGGCTGCCGATGAGATCAAAAGTGTCATTTTTTCAATGAATGATGACAAAGCGCCGGGTCCGGATGGGTATACGTCGGCTTTTTTTTAGAGAGCTTGGATGTTGTGGGTGATGAGGTTGTTCAAGCCATTCAGGATTTTTCTCTACGGGCAGACTTCTAAAGGAGTTAAATCATACCATCATAGCTCTAATTCCCAAAATAGCTACTCCAAATTCTATATTGGATTACCGGCCGATTTCTTGTTGTAATGTGCTTTACAAGTGTATTAGTAAGATTCTTGCAAATCGGGTGAAGCAGGGTTTGGATGGCATTGTTAGTGTGAATCAATCGGCTTTTGTTCCTGGTAGGCGAATCACGGATAACATTTTATTAACTCAGGAATTGATGCACAATTATCATCGTAATATGGGAGCCCCGAGGTGTGCGTTTAAAGTCGATATTCAGAAAGCATATGATACGGTGGACTGGAAGTTCTTGGAGCAGGTCTTATTGGGGTTGGTTTCCACGCGACTATGGTTCAATGGATTATGGTGTGTGTCACAACCACTTCTTATTCTATCGCAATTAATGGAGACCTTCATGGGTTTTTAAAGGTACTAGAGGATTGCGGCAGGGAGATCCATTGTCTCCATATTTATTCACACTTGTTATGGAGGTGCTAACGTTACTTTTCAACAAAATGGCTCTTAATGGGTTTCAATTCCATCACAAATGTGAGAAGCTTCGTATTGTTAATCTGTGTTTTGCGGATGACCTATTTATCTTTTCCAGAGGTGATACGGACTCAGTGAGGAAAATTCTTCAAGTGTACAGAATTTTGCGGCTTATCGGGTTTAATTCCGAGTAACCACAAGAGTATTGTTTATTTTTGCCATGTTCCTCCTATGGTTAAAGATTGTATTCTTGAATCATGCCGTTTGTTGAAGGCTCGCTTCCGGTTCGTTACTTGGGAGTCCCCTTAATTTCTACTCGGCTTCAATACCGTGATTGCCAAGTGTTGGTCGAAAGAATGGAGGCTCGAATATCATTATGGATGAACAGTTCCTCTCGTATGCAGGTAGATTGCAGCTCATTAGATCGGTTCTTTCAGCTATGCACATATTCTGGTCGTCGGCATTCATTATTCCTAAACGTATCATTAGAGAATTAGAAGCTAAAATGAGAGGTTTTCTTTGGAGTCAAGGAGAGTCTAATGTGGGTTTTGCTAAAGTATCGTGGAAAAAAGTGTGTTTACCAAAGGTTGAGGGAGGGCTCGGGATACGTCGTATAGAAGATATGAACAACGCATTAATGGTTACTCACATTTGTCGGCTTATTTCTCACGCTCAATCGCTTTGGGTTAAATGGATTCATTCTTATAGGTTGGCGTCCTCAAACTTCTGGATTGTTAGAACTCCAAGTGTATGTAGTTGGAGCTGGCGTAACATCTTGTCGGTTAGAGATATTATGAAAGGAGTTATTTGGCACAAGCTCGGTAACGGGAAATTAACAAATGCGTGGAATGATTATTGGTGTAATTGCAGCCCGTTTTCGTCTTTTATTTCTAATAGAGAGGTCAGAGATGCAGGCCATTCCTTGAATGATACGGTGGACAAGTTTTTTATTAATGGTTCGTGGGTGGCCGATGGGTGGATAAACAAGTTCCCGGTATTATCACCATTGACATTCAATGTCAAGAAGGTGTGAAGGACAAGATTATGTGGAAGGAGGGGATGTTTGGCGTCATGTTACATCTACAATGCATGGAATTTAATCCGATACAAGGAGCCGGAGGTGAATTGGGCCAAATCGATTTGGTTTGCTCAATGTATCCCGAAGCACGCTTTCATAATGTGGCTTGTTTGTAGGGAGAAGCTTATGACTCAAGACCGTATTCTTCAATGGAGAGGTTCAACAAGGAATATGAATCTGATGTGCTGCTCATTGTGTACCTCTAATGTAGATTCACATCCACATTTGTTTTTTGAATGTTTGTATGCAGCTAAGGTGTGGAGACCGTCCAAGATCGAGCTAATCTTTGTAATGTTCCCCCGGTTTGGCAGCAAGTGTTACAAGCCTTGGGTGCGAGTTCTAAATCAAGTTCTATTGATTCTATAGTGAGCCGGTTAGTCGTTGCTGCAACAATGTACTTTATTTGGCAAGAGCGTAACCGGAGACTATTTAATGACAAGCCGCGGCCGGGGATAAAGCCCAAGAGGGATGCTCGGTTTGTTAGTATGTTGCATCGATGGGGTATTCATGATCAACAAGAAGGAGAATGATGGAGTTTGATAGATAGGATTTCGTTTTTGGTTGTTTTCTTGGTTGATAGGTTGTTTGTTTTCCTGTTTAGCTTGGTTGTTTCACAGTCTCTGGGTATGTCCAAGACTGAATTAGAGTGGGCTTTCCACTCTACTTGTTTTATAGTTTATTTATAAAATCGCCAGGGTAAATCCCTTTACCTAACCATTTGGAAGCTTCAAGATGTAATCCCCTCTGCCTTCAACTTGAACCTTTGCCCCATTCCCCATGTACAGGCTTACATCCCCTTTCTTGAAGTTCTTACTTCTTTTGAACCCCTGCAATAAGTTGCAAATATGAGTTCCACATCTGGTATCCAATACCCATGTTTTAGATGATATTAAATTTAGATCAATATGAATCATGAAAATTTTACCTGAGGTTTGCCCGGCATCCCTCTTTGCTTGTAACTCTTTAAGATGGACTGGGCAATTTCTTGCCCAATGTCCAATCTCTCCACACTTAAAGCATGGGTCATTTGAAGCAACCTTTTGCTTCTTCTCCGATGGTTTTGGAGGTGGCGCTCTTACCACTCCCTTTCCCTTTCCCCTAACGTGCCCCTTACCCTTGACAACATTTGCCTTGGGTGCGGGGTGAGGCCTCTTCTTGTTCCCACCTTCATTGATGGTGAGAACGGGTAAAACCCTTTTACCCATGGCCGCCTCGGCAATTTTGAGCATAGAGTGAAGCTCACTTATGTTCTTGTCCCACCCGTTCATGTTATAGTTCATGAAAAAGTTGTCAAACCTTTTTGACAAAGAGTTGAGGATCAAATCTGTAGCCAACTCTTTCGAGACAGGACAATTTAGCCTTTCGAGGCCGCCGATGTGCCTTTTCATCTTAAGTACATAAGATGAAACAGATTGGGTGTCGTCCATACGACACGCATGGAGTGCTCGAACCGTTTCGAAGCGCTCAGCTTGTTGTTGGAACGTTTCCTTCAACTGGGTTATCATGTGGTATGCTCTATGATTTTCATACTCCTTTTGGAGATCTGGAGTCATACTTGCCAACATGAGGCAAGACACTTGGACCGAGTCCTCAGTGTATTTCACCCAATTATTAAAGGCCTCCTCATCATTCTCATTAGGTTGATCGGGAATCGGATCGTCTAAGATGTATGATTGTTTCTCTTGCTTGAGAACAATTCTCAAGTTTCGAAACCAATCAATAAAGTTATTATGGTTTAGATGCTCCTTTTGGAGAATGGTCCGTAGTGATAGTGAGTGAGCGGACGGGATTTCATTGTTTTCATTATTGTTGGTGGCCATCTACAAAATATAACAAAGTTCAATTTTAGTATTTTCGATATTGTTCATATTTTAATAATTAGAACCCCTTTTTAAGTGTCTTACACAATTTTAAAATCTTGAATCCAACGTTACATCATATGTATAGTCGACATATTTATTGGTGACCTTTATCCCATTATTTAAATTAACAAGGTAGTCAACGTATTGACAATTGCAACCCTTTGCAACTTCTAGGGTATGGGATCGACTTTAAAACATCATATGTATAGTCGGCATATTTATCCCATCAACACCTTTATAAACCATATTGTAGGTGATCCATTTAACATGGTTTGCAAATCAAGTTACCCTACTTGCACACACATGTGAGTTTTCCAACATAAGTGGTTAGGTGACCTTTATCCCACAAATATGGTATCCCCACCTCAAGTCACAAGTTCCCTCAAAACAGTTAGGTGATCTTTATTCCATTAAGAGTTTCCAAATGACTCAAGTGTTGTGCAAAAGGACGGTGTTAAACTTGTTTATAAAAAAATTTAAGTTTTCATAATCTTAGTTTAGAAAACTCTATGTACCTTATATTTGCATGCTTTCAAATACAAGGTACCCTATGTTCACTTTTAATAAAACCTCTTTTATTAAAACCATTAATCCTTTTAATAACCTTTTATTAACCACTTAATGATAAAGAACCATCAAATTTTCAGCTTGTTAAGTTTGTTAATGAGATTGCTATGCATATCCAAATATCAACCAATCAATCAAACAACAAACATCCAAACAAGCATAAACATACAAACATGAGTGCATAACCATAGCCACTAAGTTGACCACACTTGTTTGCCATCACAAGTGTTGTCATAAGGTCTTTCCTAAGGGTAGAGATGACACATCAAAATGTGTCCATGAACTCCCACTTGAATCCACATCCAAAAGCTTCAAGAGTCCATGTCTTTTGTGTCCTTCTTTGAGTCTTCAGCTTGTGCGTCTTCTTTTACAAAAATCATATCCTAATACAATTTTTCTAATAAAAGAAATGCACCTAATCTATTTATTACATAACCAAATGAATAAATAAATTACAACCCAAAATGCAAAAACACAAAATTACAACCCTTTCAAGAATCAAAACCAACATGACAAATCATAATCAACCAAAACCAAAACACATAAGGCCAAGGCTATGTTATGCACCAAAATAAGAAATATATATAACATCCAAGAACAACAATGAATCCCTTATTTCAGCCCTAAAATTTCAGCCAACATGAACTTAAATTTTAAGGTTTGTCCAAACAACACAATCAACCATTTGATGTAGATCTTTCAAGGTTTATACTAAAGCATGCAAGAATAAACCTTGAAACATAAGGGATTCATATATCCACAACAAAACAGCCCCTAATGGGTTGAAAAAGTTCATGAAAACTAATTTTCAAGACCTTTTGAAGCACATATTCCACATATCCGGCTTTAGATGCCATTGTTGGGTTTTATAACAAGTAAACCAAGGCTAGTTTAACCATTTAAACTATAAAAAACGCAGCGGAATATAGGTTTTAACATATGGTTTGTAATCTGAAATTTTACCATTTTAAAACACAAACAAAACCCAAAATCCAGGATCAACAATATATGTGAAATAGTATGCTATCAAACAAAACAAACAACCATAGGGTGTACAAAGAAATAACCTTTCTTGCACAAGATGTTGTAGATGTAAAAGATGAAGAAGATGATGTTCTTGAATGTCTAGCCTTCAAAGGAGAAAACCTCAAGCTTGTATACCCACAAGCCTAAACAAACACCTAATCTTGTTAGGTAGAAGAGCACCAAGATGAACTCCCTTTGAACAATCCGAATCAGCCAAGAAGTTCTTGAAGAGCAGCCAATAAATCCGAGATTTCAGCCCCTTCTTTCCCCTTGAATCCGAAAAACCCTTTGTTCTTTGAGAGAGTGTTGTTGCTTTGCGTGTGTAAGAGAAAGTGTAGGTTTTGGTTGAGTGAATGAGTGAGTAATGTCTTGCAAAACCCAAGAAAAAAGGGAGGTTCCCTATGCCCATATGGGGCTGCCGAAAATGAAGTTCAAAATGGGTTCCCCCCATTTTGAAACTTTTATAAAATTCACTCTTTCAACCCTTAGTTTTATAAAATTAAAACCCCTTTTAATTTTATAACAATAACATACTTTCATCTGTTATTATTTAACCAACTTAAATAATGAAACAAAACAATTTCTCATGAACAAATTATCCACATAATGTTGTTCTTTTACAAAAGTAACGTTTTAGAAAACCCATTTTCTAAATTGGTGTCAATATTTGTTTGTTTGATCTTATCAACAAATAAATATTAATTGGTGTTTGTATAGCTTGTTATTGGGTATGACCCAACTTGGATCATAACGTACTAACCACATCAATCTTGTATGTTTCTTGGGCATATAAGATCCAACAAATAATTCAGAAATACTAATATGATTTTTGTAAATTTTGTAGAATGGCCGCAAATAATAATGCTACCACCCCAACCGTCCATACCCTATCACTGAGAACCATCTTAGAGAGGGTTCGTCTTAACCATAATAACTTTATGGACTGGTTTCGAAACTTGAGAATTGTTCTCAAGCAAGAAAAAAAGGCCTATGTCCCTGACGATCCCATTCCTGACCAACCTGACCCCGAAGATGTTGAGGCCTATAACGATTGGCTTCAGTATACTAAGGATTCCATGCAGGTTTCCTGCCTCATGTTGGGAACTATGATTCCCGAACTCCAAAAGGATTTGGAGCATCATGGGGCATATGACATGATTACCAGTTGAAGGAAATGTTCCTTCAACAAGCTTGGGTAGAGCGCTTCGAAACGGTTCGAGCGCTTCATGCGTGTCGCATGGAAGAAACCCAATTGGTATCATCTTATGTTCTTCAGATGAAAAGCCATGTTGATCGCCTCGAGAGGCTTAATTGCCCCGTCACAAAGGAGCTGGCCACGGATTTGATCCTTAATGGCCTAACCAAAAGGTTTGAGACGTTCATAATGAATTAAAATATGAACGGGTGGGACAAGAGCATTGGTGAGCTTCACGAAATGCTCAAAATAGCCGAGGCAGGGATGGGTAGAAAGGTTCTACCTGTTCTCTCGATCAATGAGGGAGGCAACAAGAAAATGCCATACCCCGATCCCAAAGCAAATGTTGCCAAAGGAAAGGGGTACATCAAAGGAAAAGGGAAAGGAAAGGCTAAAGCGAAACCTCCAAAGCCTATGCTTAAGGAGGCTAAGGTAACGGAGAATGATCCATGCTTTGAGTGTGGTGAGATAGGACATTGGAAAAGGAATTGTCCAACCTATCTCAAAGAGTTGAGAAACAAGAGGGATGCTGGGCAAACCTCAGGTACAACTTTCATGATTCATATTTGGTTTAAATGTTATTTCTTCAAACACATGGGTATTGGATACTAGATGTGGAACTCACATACGCAATTTGTTGCAGGGGTTCAAAAGAAATAAGCACTTCAAGAAGGAAGACACAAGTCTCTACATGGGCAACGGAGCAAAAGTTGATGTCGAAGCCCAAGGAGACTATATTTTGAAACTTTCAAATGGTTTAGAAGTTGTTCTTAAGAACATTTTGTATGCTCCTAGTTTGACTAGGAACATAATTTTTGTTTCTCATTTAAAACAATGTGGTTATGAATTAAAGTTTGTTAACAATGGTATTTGTGTTTGTATGGATGATGTATTTTATTTTAAGGCTATGCCTTTTAATGGTATCTATGAATTGGTTCATGATGATTCATCCTATAATAACTCATTATACCAATCAAGCACCAAGAAACTTAAAATGAGTTTAAGTGATTCTTATCTTTGGCATTGTCGTCTTGGTCACATAAACAAGAATCGGATTCAAACACTTCAAAAGAATGGTCTTTTGAAAACAAATGAAAATGTTTCATTTGATAAGTGTGAATCTTGTTTACAAGGTAAGATGACCAAGTCGCCCTTTAGTGGTACTAACGAGAAGGCAAAAGACTTATTGGGAATCATACATTCGGATGTATGTGGTCCTTTTAAGACAATGACTAGAAATGGTGAAAGATACTTCATTACCTTTACCGACGACTACAGTCGCTATGGTTATGTGTACTTGATGACACATAAATATGAAGCTTTTGAAATGTTCAAAATCTTCAAAAATGAAGTAGAAAATCAACTCAATAAAACAATCAAAGTTCTTAGTTCAGATAGAGGAGGTGAATACCTCAGTGAGGCTTTTCACAATCATCTAAGAAGTTGTCGGATCGTCTCACAACTTACTCAACTTGGAACACCACAACATAATGGTGTGTCTGAAAGGAGAAACCGAACCCTATTGGATATGGTTCGATCTATGATGGCTATAAGCTCATTACCTCTATCATTTTGTGTGACAACCGGCCTCCAGGTCGTTATTCTAACCCTAATCTACTTGCATCATTAACCGTCTTATGAGTACTAATATTAGGAACAATCTAACCCTATCAGTGAATTTGGAATCATCTTTTGCTATTTGTTCCATTTTATGATTTTATGTGATTTTAGTGACTTTTAGTTAGATTGAGTTTTACCTTTTTGAACTTAGTGTTCCGGAAAAGTCAATTTGTCACCCCTACTACAAAACCAAATTATTATTGAAACAATTAAAGTGTGTGTTTACACACTAAAATTTTCGGCTAAATGCATGCATCATGCACATGAGACATCAACTAACTAAATTTTACCACCAAAAATACTACCCAATACTACAAAATAATACCACTTAACAATTATTTTTAGATTAAAAATTTAAATTTAAAACCCCCACAAGAGGCCAAAAGCGGCCGCCCCACTCTCCCCCACTCCCCTCTCTTCTACACCACCACCATATCCACCACTCTCCTCACATGCACCATTTACACCTTTCACTTCTCTCAAATCTCCCTCTCATTTTCGAATTCTTCAGCAGAAAACACTCCCACACACTTGCAAACTCTCTCTAATCCTCTCTACTCCAGCTCAAAAATCATGAACAACAACATCTCTAGCATCGGCCAACCTAAAACCGCAAGAAGGTGGCCATATTCGTGAGCTTTTGACACACATCTGCATCTTGTCCGACTTTTCCAGCCTTTTTCGAAGATTCTCCAGCCTTGTCCAAGGAGTTTCGAGCTATTCACGACCATCTACACTCTCCAAAACGAGAACAATACCAAGTGTAAGCTTCATGTCACCCGAAAATGGTCATTTCATGTGTTTTCTTCACTTCTCTTTTAAAAACACCTCCTCTCTTTGTTGTAGCAGAAACCCGACACCATTATCTTGTTCTTGAGGAGCTTTCAACTTCACAAAAGGTATCTCACACGTTATATTGGTCATTCTTGAGGTGGAAACCGATTTCCACCATGAAAACCCTCTTTTTGGGCGTTTTGCACCATCTAACTTGTAAATCTTGTAACCCTTGAAAGCTAAACTTGTAATCTGCTTTCTAATGGTTTAATGGACTCCTAATAACCTGTTTTGAAAGTTACAAAAGAATATACACCGTGAACATGTGGTTATAACACGAGTTACACCTTAAAAACCTTCTTCCTACAAGGAAATGATACAATTTAAGCACTTGTTTGAAAACCCTCCCAACCAAGGTTTATAACCTGCTCATGAACGACTTTGTAACACCCTAATAATCAGAGATTAAAGTTAAATAAGGTTTTGGTAACGTTTAAACGCAAGTTATACGGATTTACACATGTGTTATGGTCGGTTATGGCTAAATCATTAACTTGAGAATTGTTCTCAAGCAAGAAAAAAAGGCCTATGTCCTTGACGATCCCATTCCTGACCAACCCGACCCCGAAGATGTTGAGGCCTATAACGATTGGCTTCAGTATACTGAGGATTCCATGCAGGTTTCCTGCCTCATGTTGGGAACTATGATTCCCGAACTCCAAAAGGATTTGGAGCATCATGGGGCATATGACATGATTACCCAGTTGAAGGAAATGTTCCTTCAACAAGCTTGGGTAGAGCGCTTCAAAACGGTTCGAGCGCTTCATGCGTGTCGCATGGAAGAAACCCAATCGGTATCATCTTATGTTCTTCAGATGAAAAGCCACGTTGATCGCCTCGAGAGCCTTAATTGCCCCGTCTCAAAGGAGCTGGCCACGGATTTGATCCTTAATGGCCTAACCAAAAGGTTTGAGACGTTCATAATGAATTAAAATATGAACGGGTGGGACAAGAGCATTGGTGAGCTTCACGAAATGCTCAAAATAGCCGAGGCAGGGATGGGTAGAAAGGTTCTACCTGTTCTCTCGATCAATGAGGGAGGCAACAAGAAAATGCCATACCCCGATCCCAAAGCAAATGTTGCCAAAGGAAAGGGGTACATCAAAGGAAAAGGGAAAGGAAAGGCTAAAGCGAAACCTCCAAAGCCTATGCTTAAGGAGGCTAAGGTAACGGAGAATGATCCATGCTTTGAGTGTGGTGAGATAGGACATTGGAAAAGGAATTATCCAACCTATCTCAAAGAGTTGAGAAACAAGAGGGATGCTGGGCAAACCTCAGGTACAACTTTCATGATTCATATTTGGTTTAAATGTTATTTCTTCAAACACATGGGTATTTGATACTAGATGTGGAACTCACATACGCAATTTGTTGCAGGGGTTCAAAAGAAATAAGCACTTCAAGAAGGGAGACACAAGTCTCTACATGGGCAACGGAGCAAAAGTTGATGTCGAAGCCCAAGGAGACTATATTTTGAAACTTTCAAATGGTTTAGAAGTTGTTCTTAAGAACATTTTGTATGCTCCTAGTTTGACTAGGAACATAATTTCTGTTTCTCTTTTAAAACAATGTGGTTATGAATTAAAGTTTGTTAACAATGGTATTTGTGTTTGTATGGATAATGTATTTTATTTCAAGGCTATGCCTTTTAATGGTATCTATGAATTGGTTCATGATGATTCATCCTATAATAACTCATTATACCAATCAAGCACCAAGAAACTTAAAATGGGTTTAAGTGATTCTTATCTTTGGCATTGTCGTCTTGGTCACATAAACAAGAATTGGATTCAAACACTTCAAAAGAATGGTCTTTTGAAAACAAATGAAAATGTTTCATTTGATAAGTGTGAATCTTGTTTACAAGGTAAGATGACCAAGTCGCCCTTTAGTGGTACTAACGAGAAGGCAAAAGACTTATTGGGAATCATACATTCGGATGTATGTGGTCCTTTTAAGACAATGACTGGAAATGGTGAAAGATACTTCATTACCTTTACCGACGATTACAGTCGCTATGGTTATGTGTAAAACATAAATATGAAGCTTTTGAAATGTTCAAAATCTTCAAGAATGAAGTAGAAAATCAACTCAATAAAACAATCAAAGTTCTTCGTTCAGATAGAGGAGGTGAATACCTCAGTGAGGCTTTTCACAATCATCTAAGAAGTTGTGGGATCGTCTCACAACTTACTCCACTTGGAACACCACAACATAATGGTGTGTCTGAAAGGAGAAACCGAACCCTATTGGATATGGTTCGATCTATGATGGCTATAAGCTCATTACCTCTATCATTTTGTGTGACAACCGGCCTCCAGGTCGTTATTCTAACCCTAATCTACTTGCATCATTACCCGTCTTATGAGTACTAATATTAGAAACAATCTAACCCTATCAGTGAATTTGGAATCATTTTTTGCTATTTGTTCCATTTTATGATTTTATGTGATTTTAGTGACTTTTAGTTAATTTGAGTTTTACCTTTTTGAACTTAGTGTTCCGGGAAAGTCAATTAGTCACCCCTACTACAAAACCAAATTATTATTGAAACAATTAAAGTGTGTGTTTACACACTAAAATTTTCGGCTAAATGCATGCATCATGCACATGAGACATCAACTAACTAAATTTTACCACCAAAAATACTACCCAATACTACAAAATAGTACCACTTAACAATTATTTTTAGATTAAAAATTTAAATTTAAAACCCCCACAAGAGGCCAAAAGCGGCCGCCCCACTCTCCCCCACTCCCCTCTCTTCTACACCACCACCATATCCACCACTCTCTCACATGCACCACTTACACCTTTCACTCCTCTCAAATCTCCCTCTCATTTTCGGATTCTTCAGCAGAAAACACTCCCACACACTTGCAAACTCTCTCTGATCCTCTCTACTCCAGCTCAAAAATCATGAACAACAACATCTCTAGCATCGGCCAACCTAAAACCGCAAGAAGGTGGCCATATTCGTGAGCTTTTGACACACATCTGCATCTTGTCCGACTTTTCCAGACTTTTTCGAAGATTCTCCAGCCTTGTCCAAGGAGTTTCGAGCTATCCACCACCATCTACACTCTCCAAAACGAGAACAATACCAAGTGTAAGCTTCATGTCACCCGAAAATGGTCATTTCATGTGTTTTCTTCACTTCTCTTTTAAAAACACCTCCTCTCTTTGTTGTAGCAGAAACCCGACACCATTATCTTGTTCTTGAGGAGCTTCCAACTTCACAAAAGGTATCTCACACGTTATATTGGTCATTCTTGAGGTGGAAACCGATTTCCACCATGAAAACCCTCTTTTTGGGCGTTTTGCACCATCTAACTTGTAAATCTTGTAACCCTTGAAAGCAAAACTTGTAATCTTCTTTCTAATGGTTTAATGGACTCCTAATAACCTGTTTTGAAAGTTACAAAAGAATATACACCGTGAACATGTGGTTATAACACGAGTTACACCTTAAAAACTTTCTTCCTACATGGAAATGATACAATTTAAGCACTTGTTTGAAAACCCTCCCAACCAAGGTTTATAACCTGCTCATGAACGACTTTGTAACACCCTAATAATCAGAGATTAAAGTTAAATAAGGTTTTGGTAATGTTTAAACGCAAGTTATACGGATTTACACATGTGTTATGCTCGGTTATGGCTAAATCACTAAGTTGATGGTTCATTGTTGTGTTGGCTGACCTAGCCGTGAGTTTGGGACATGATTTCAGAAAGTTTTGATGGATATTAAGTGTGTGATAAATGGTTAATCTCAGGAAATTAACGACATGTTAAGATTAGACCCACTTTAGTTATTTTCAGGACCCGAAACATGGTAAAACAACTTTAAAAATAGTAAAACCTGGGTTTAACCATCTTGAAAAGTATTCCAGGCTTAAAAATGGTTAATAAAGTGTCCTGGAGTCACTAGGTAATTTAAATGGTCAAAAGAGTAAATTAAATGGCGTTTAAACTAGAAACGGGTACCAACCGGGCAACGTTTTTGAGAAAAATCCAAAAAAAAAGGAGTTTAAAGCTAAGATTTATAAAAACCATGTCATTTCAGCAAGTTAAGTGATAAAAGACCTAAAGGATTTGAAATATTGGTCAAACAAGCTTTTAAATGGTCAAATTCGGTTAAAAACGCGTTTTAACAGGTTAAACGTAAAAACGAGGCTTTCAACTATTAGAGGCAAAATTTCACATTTTAAGGACTTAAAACTTATAAAAAATATCCTTAAGATGATACCTACTGGTCCGAGACACAAATTTATGGAAATCTTAAATTAACCGTTAAAACTCTCCGGTTTTACCGCAACCTAGAACGTTAAACGCATAGGTTTTAAACCGGACCCATAAACTGGAAATTTGGAACACTTACTCAATAATAAGTCAAATTTACTCTAAGAACCTGATTTTTGGTCTTAAGTGTCATAAAGAACAAGAAACCAAACTTGAGGGTAGAAACTGTCAATTTTGAAACTTGAGGGACTAAACTTTAAAATTTTACCAAACTTTATAACCGAATCCTATGAAAATAATAATCACTTGAACAACATATTTACCTTATATCCTTAACTTAATGATGTAAAATCCTAAATTAAATGGAGAAACCGTGACCTGCCATAAAAGGAAACTTTTTATACAAACCCTCGCGAAATCAAAGCCTTATCTGATAACTAAATTTTTGACACACTTGTTGCACCTTAAATAAGTTTAGAGCAGTAGCTTATCACTTAATATATTCATGTTTTGGCTTAACACCTAAGGTGAGTTCTAGTGACCCCCTTTTTACCACTATTTTGGGGTGAAACATGCTCTGTTATTTATGAACTATATTTGTGCTTTACTTGGTGATTGTATGTGGGATTTTTGGTTACCTGCTGATACTTATATCATGATCATTAATTCTTTCATGAACCGCTTGTTTTATATGGATAGATGTATTTGGGGAATCCCCCACACACAGTGGCTTCCGTTCTAGGAAGGGTACCCCACTGAGATCCTGAGGGGTCGTTTGTGGCATTTGACAGGTTTTGTTAAAAAAACTATGGTGAACCATCCAGGCACGTATGGTTCACTGGTTTAGGGCTCAGTTCTTCCTTCGGGAATATCCGGTTAAACACAACTTTAGAAGAGGCCAACCGGGACTGAGTGCAGGGTTGATTATGATTCTCCCACGGTGTTGAAACTATGATTCATTCCTTTTTATCAAATGAGGATTTGTTAAGTCATTTTTGTTTTTAAACTTTAAGCACTTGAATTCACCAACTTTTTAGTTGACACAAATTTCTTTTTGAGCATGTTTCAGGTAATTTATGAAGAGATCCTAGCTGTTGTGAGGACCTACACTTATCACCGCGACCATGGCATTGGCTTATTTTACTTAATGAACAATTTGAACAATTTTACATCTCTGTTGAACAAGTACAATTTATTTCTATGTTAGTTGTAAAACTCATTTGGGGGCTTGATCTGCTTCTAGCCCCGGTATCTTTTGAAAACTTTTAATGCCATGTGATATTCTCTCCTTTGAGCTCTTGTAATGGTTTGTTTCCGCTGCCATATGTTGTTGCTAGTCTATGACGTCCCACCCTACCTGGGCCTGGGGTGTGACAGATTGGTATCAGAGCCAAAGGTTGTAGAGAAGTCGGGAATACCATAGTAGACCCTAGGCTACAACCCTGATACCTAGGACTGTCCTTGTGGGAAGTGTTGGGATGATCGGGTTGGGTAAATTGATGATTACACTTGATCAACGTAATCATGAATTTACCGGACGCGTAATTTCCATCACGGACCTTTAGGTTATGGTTGGACTTTTTCTGATTAACATTGATGATTTTGAAACTTTTTTTAAAAAGGGGATTTAAATGATTTTTATGATGAACTATGTTATCCGATACTATTTAAAGAGACTATTGATTTGGGTAACACGGACAATGATATGTTGGAATAACAGATGCTATTGCCATCACTACTATTACTAGTACTATTATTATAATCATGAGCTATGAGAAACCAAATTACTCATGATGTTTCTTACAGGACACAACGACTATGGCTGATAAAGGTAAGGCGCCTGCTCACCCGGATACTGAGACCACTCTTATGGGGACCCTAGGAAGGGCGAAGCCTCAGACTGAGTATGAGGCATACCTCCGGAGATGCGGACATCCAGGATGGATATCCGTCACATCAGATGACACTGAAGCTTCTGAGGACTCTTCCTCCACATCACCTTCCAGGAGCCGGACGTGTTCCCACTCTCCTCACGTAGCTGCTTCTACCCACTCGCCCATCCCACCTATAGGAATAGGGGTGCACGTGTTGTCACCCGTCCACACATGAGTGTTAGGCCAGGATCCTCAATCTCCTTTAGGATGCCTCCTCCTCCTCCACCGCCTATTAGGATTCCGACATCGGCACCTCTGCTGTTTGACTCACGTGATGAACAACTGATGCCACCAAGGCACAACATGTATGACGGCCCTAGCGTACTGGCTAGTGATAGGTACTCCCAGTCGAGCCGCCGGGCAAGCGACGTAGGACCCTCTGATGCGACACTGGATGAAATCTTGAAGAGCGTTCGTCGTCATGAGTTGACTCTTTAGCACGCCACCCGGACCTCCCAGTCTGCTCAATTCCAAGCTATGATGGCTACGCATGGAGTGCAGCGGTTGGAACAGGAGCAGAGAAAGAAGAGCTCATGATGGTTTGGATGGCTGAAGAAAAAGTGGATGTGAGAGCAAGGGTAAGAAGCGGAATTATCTGTCTTTAGACAGTCGAAGGAAACTATTTGAATTATTATTCGACATTATTATTATTATTATCATGGGGGTGATGGCACCTTCCAATTTGTAAGAGCTTGACTCTGATTCAACTTTGCTGGATGATACTACTACCTCTATTTATCTATTAACTGTTTATGTGGATGCTAGGTTACTGGACTATTTAAATTGAATTGCAATATGTTGTGTCGTACTTTGTAATTGGTCTGTGCCCCTTTCTGATCGATTCTCTACCTGTTATGTTACGCTTTGAATTGGACCTTATAAGAATTTCTTAGTGGGTTGTATATATATGTGCACGCCATGATCCCTCTTCCTGAGGCATGGTGTAATAGGGTATTGATGCATAAGCTATTCGAAACAATTTTTGAGATGCTAAACGAATCTATTTGTGATACTATCAGAATGCCGACTCGCAGAGGAACATGATTTGGACGGCGAGGAGCCACTAGGGGCCGCCGTGAGGAAGCCAGACAAACTGGAAACCAACCTACTCCACCAGGAACTCCCCACAGGGAAATTGCTAATCAAGAAAACGACGAGAGAATTGCTAACCTCGTAGCTCAGCAACTGGCTAACGCCATCCCGACCATTATCGCTCAGATAAATGCTGATCGGGATAATGCTAATGGTAATGATCGGCCAGGGAACGACGAGGAAGCCGAGGCGTTAAAGAACGAATGCTCCTATAAGACCTTCATGGCATGTAAGCCCAAGGACTTCTACGGCACCGAGGGTGCTATAGAGACTTACAGATGGATTCACGAAATGGAAGCTATCTTGGACATTAGCGAGTGCAAGATGGATCATATAGTGAGGTTCGCATCACAATCCCTTAAGGGATCAGCTCTTGAATGGTGGAAGTCGATTACTCAAACCCGTGGAAGAAATATGGCTAACCGAATGAGTTGGACCGAATTCAGGGAACTGATGACCAGCAAGTATTACCCCATCAATCAACTCAAGAAACTGGAGACAGAATTCCTAAGTCTGGAAATGAAAGGTCCCAACTACACGGAATATATCAATCGTTTCTTAGCCCTATCCCGACTTGTTCCCCATCTGGTGACACCTGAATCTAAAGGTGTAGCATGATTCATCTGGGGGCTACACCCAAGAGTTAGGGGAATGGTCCGTTCCTCCCAGCCTTCAACCCTACAAGCCGCGGTTGACATTACCAGCAGTTTGACTGATGACCTAGTTAGGGCTGGATGGACTGAGCAAGCAAGGGCTGATGAGAAGAGGAAGTTTGTTGGTGAGAAAAGAAAGTGGTTTGAAGTAAAGAGAGCTGTTGGAAGTAGTAGCGGGTTAGGTAGAAAGAGTTCTGAAGGTGCGAGGCGCGATGATCAGGGAAGCAAGACCCGGAGACTGTACTCGGGGACAAGCCCGTTTTGCAACAAGTGCAAACTACACCATCAAGGGGAATGTAACCCGATGCCCTGTTTCAGATGCAAGAGAACAGGTCATTTAATCAAAGACTGCACTTACGCACCAGGAAAACAATGCTATGAATATGGAGATCCAGGGCACATGAGGAACAAGTGTCCTAAGTTGGGTAGAGACAAGGATGCCCAGCACAACAAGCCAAAGGTAAGAGCAATCGTTATGGACCCAGCTGGAGCTCGTAGGGAACCTAAGGTGGTTAACGGTACGTTCCTTGTAAACAACCATCCTGCTACTGTTCTGTTTAATACTGGAGCGACTGCTAGTTTTGTCTCTAGTACTTTTAGGCCTTTGATTGACTTAGACGCGTGTGCCTTAACCGATACGTTTACTGTAGAATTAGCTGACGATAACATTTTAGAAACTAACGAGGTCATCAAGGATTGCTCGTTGAATCTAAAGGGAAATACATTTAGAATAAACCTGATGCCCATTAAGTTAGGAGGATTCGATGTGGTTGTTGGTATGGACTGGCTAGCTAAGCATAGAGTCGAAATCGTATGTGATGAGCGTCTACTCAAGATACCGTTGAGCGACAAAGAAGTGTTAGTGGTACAAGGCGAAAGGAGAAACACCCTATACCCCATGGTACCCACTTAAAAGCTACCAAGAGCTTAAAGAAGGGATGCCCAGCTTCCTTAGTTTATGTGATGAAGACCCAAAAGGAGAAGAAGATTGAAGATATTCCTGTGGTTTCTGAATACCCAGAAGTGTTTCCGGAAGACCTACCGGGACTTCCCCCGAACCGACAAGTCGAATTCCAGATAGATTTGCTGCCTGGTGCTGCACCAGTAGCCAAGGCACCATACGGACTCGCCCCACCTGAGATGAAGGAACTGATGGCGCAAATTCAAGAACTACTGGACAAGGGATTCATACGTCCGAGTGTCTCTCCATGGGGTGCCCCGGTACTGTTTGTGAAAAAGAAAGACGGAACCCTGCGAATGTGCATTGATTACAGAGAACTAAACAAGCTGACTATAAAGAACCGTTACCCTCTTCCGAGAATAGATGACCTATTTGATCAACTGTAAGGAGAAAGTTATTTCTCTAAAATAGATTTGAGGTCAGGTTACCACCAACTGAAGATAAGAGAAGAGGACATACCCAAAACGGCCTTCCGAACTAGGTATGGACACTATGAGTATTTAGTCATGCCCTTTGGACTAACTAATGCACCAGCAGCATTCATGGACCTCATGAACCGCGTTTGCCGCCCTTATCTCGACAAGTTTGTGATCGTGTTTATCGACGACATACTGATATACTCCCGTAGTAAAGACGAGAACGAGAAGCATCTCAGGCTAATTCTTGAATTACTCAAGAATGAGCAACTATATGCCAAATTCTCTAAATGCGAATTCTGAATGCGTAAGATTCAATTCTTAGGGCATGTGGTAAATGAGAATGGGATTCAAGTCGACCCTTCCAAGATTGAGGCTATAAAGGATTGGAAGATTCCTGAAACTCCCACGGAGATAAGGCAATTCTTAGGGCTGGCCGGTTACTACCGACGGTTTATAAGGACTTCTCGCGCATAGTGCAACCCTTGACCGCACTAACTAAGAAGAACACAACCTTTGTGTGGGAACGAGAGCAGAATGAGGCGTTTGAAACGCTTAAGGAGAAGTTGTGCAGTGCACCTATCCTTGCTCTTTCGGAAGGAGTAGAAGACTTCGTGGTCTATTGTGACGCTTCGTGTCAAGGACTAGGATGTGTATTGATGCAACGCAACAAGGTGATTGCTTATGCATCTAGACTGCTGAAAGATCATGAGAAGAACTATACGACGCACGATCTAGAATTGGGTGCCATGGTGTTTGCTCTCAAAATGTGAGGCACTACCTCTATGGCACGAAGTGCATCATCTACACTGACCATAGAAGTTTGCAACACATTCTTGACCAAAAGATGCTCAACATGCGTCAGAGAAGATGGGTCGAGCTGTTAAACGACTACGAGTGCGAAATCCGTTACCATCCCGGTAAGGCCAATGTTGTGGCAGATGCTTTGAGCAGAAAGGAGAGAGAAAAGCCTCTTCGTGTACGAGCCTTAAGGATAAGTGTGTATACCAACCTTATCGCAAAACTGAAACAAGCTCAAAACGAAGCATTAAAGGAAGAAAGGTTAAAAGAAGAAGGGTTAACCGAAATGGAAAAGCGATTTGAGACAGGGGACGATGGTACATACAAGTACGAAGGGAGAACTTGGGTGCCGAAGCACGGAGGAATTCGAGAAGTAATCCTCGACGAAGCACACAAGTCTAGGTATTCGGTTCACCCTGGAAGTGATAAGATGTACCAGGATCTAAAGGCACTTTTCTGGTGGCCTGGAATCAAGAAATCAATCGCTATTTTTGTTCAGAAATGTCTATTGGTAAAAGCTGAAAACCAAAAACCGTCAGGAACGTTACAACAACCGGAATCCCAGAATGGAAATGGGATAACATCACGATGGATTTTGTTACAAAGTTACCCAGAACGTTTAGAGGCCATGATGCTATTTGGGTGATAGTGGATAGGCTAACGAAATCAGCTCACTTTTTGCCAATTAGAGAAGACTACGACTTGACGAAATTGGCCCAACTATATGTCGACGAGATAGTAACGAGGCATGGAGTGCCTTTGTCGATCATCTCCGACCGTGATAGCCGTTTCACTTCTCGTTTCTGGAAATCATTCCAGAAGGCTTTAGGAACCTGTTTGGATCTAAGCACCGCGTACCACCCACAAACCGACGGTCAGAGTGAAAGGACTATTCTAACGTTGGAAGATATGTTAAGAGCTTATGTGATTGACTTTGGCGGAAACTGGGACAACCATCTCCCTTTGGTGGAATTCGCCTATAATAATAGTTACCACGCAAGTATCAAAGCAGCTCCGTATGAGGCTCTATACGGCAGGAAATGCCGATCACCATTGAGCTGGAATGAGATCGGTGATAGCCAAGTAATGGGACCCGACATCGTGTTGGAGACCACTGACAAGATTTTTAAAATTAAGGAACGACTAAGGGCAGCCAGAGACCGGCAGAAGAAGTACGCTGATAGGAGACGGAAACCTTTAGAGTTTCAAGTGGGTGACAGAGTAGTGCTAAAGGTAGCACCATGGAAGGGAACCGTGAGGTTCGGAAAGAGAGGAAAATTAAGCCCGAGATACATTGGACCATTCGAAATACTAGCAAGAATTGGCCCAGTGGCTTACAAATTGAAACTACCCCAGAGGTTGAGCCACATACACGACACCTTTCATGTGTCGAACTTGAAGAAGTGAATGGTAGACAAAACCCTAGATCTACCGCTGAAAGAAGCAAGAATCAATGACAAGCTGAACTTCGTGGAAGAGCCCATGGAGATCACGGACCGCTTGGTCAAGCAACTTAGGCGTAGCCGCATACCCAAGGTCAAGGTTAGATGGAACTCAAAGTGAGGAACTGAATTCACTTGGGAACGTGAAGATGAGATGAGGAAGAATTATCCACACCTCTTCAAACCCACCCGTTCAGATTCTAATCGAAGCTAAAATTTCAGGACGAAATTTCCTAAACGGTGGGAGAATGTGACAACCGGCCTCCAGGTCGTATTCTAACCCTAATCTGCTTGCATCATTACACGTCTTATGAGTACTAATATTAGAAACAATCTAACCCTATCAGTGAATTTGAAATCATCTTTTGCTATTTGTTCCATTTTATGATTTTATGTGATTTTAGTGACTTTTAGTTAATTTGAGTTTTACCTTTTTGAACTTAGTGTTCCGGGAAATTCAATTAGTCACCCCTACTATAATACCAAATTATTATTGAAACAATTAAAGTGTGTGTTTACACACTAAAATTTTCGGCTAAATGCATGCATCATGCACATGAGACATCAACTAACTAAATTTACCACCAAAAATACTACCCAACACTACAAAATAATACCACTTAACAATTATTTTTAGATTAAAAATTTAAATTTAAAACCCCCACAAGAGGCCATAAGCGGCCACCCCACTCTCCCCCACTCCCTTCTCTTCTACACCACCACCATATCCACCACTCTCCTCACATACACCACTTACACCTTTCACTCCTCTCAAATCTCCCTCTCATTTTAGGATTCTTCAGCAGAAAACACTCCCACACACTTGCAAACTCTCTCTAATCCTCTCTACTCCAGCTCAAAAATCGTGAACAACAACATCTCTAGCATCGGCCAACCTAAAACCGCAAGAAGGTGGCCATATTCGTGAGCTTTTGACACACATCTGCATCTTGTCCGACTTTTCCAGCCTTGTTTGAAGATTCTCCAGCCTTGTCCAAGGAGTTTCGAGCTATCCACGACAATCTACACTCTCCAAAACGTGAACAATACCAAGTGTAAGCTTCATGTCACCCGAAAATGGTCATTTCATGTGTTTTCTTCACTTCTCTTTTAAAAAACACCTCCTCTCTTTGTTGTAGCAGAAACCCGACACCATTATCTTGTTCTTGAGGAGCTTCCAACTTCACAAAAGGTATCTCACACGTTATATTGGTCATTCTTAAGGTGGAAACCGATTTCCACCATGAAAACCCTCTTTTTGGGCGTTTTGCACCATCTAACTTGTAAATCTTGTAACCCTTGAAAGCAAAACTTGTAATCTGCTTGCTAATGGTTTAATGGACTCCTAATAACCTGTTTTGAAAGTTACAAAAGAATATACACCGTGAACATGTGGTTATAACACAAGTTACACCTTAAAAACCTTCTTCCTACATGAAATGATACAATTTAAGCACTTGTTTGAAAACCCTCCCAACCAAGGTTTATAACCTGCTCATGAACGACTTTGTAACACCCTAATAATCTGAGATTAAAGTTAAATAAGGTTTTGGTAATGTTTAAACGCAAGTTATACGGATTTACACATGTGTTATGGTCGGTTATGGCTAAATCACTAAGTTGATGGTTCATTGTTGTGTTGGGTGACCTAGCCGTGAGTTTGGGACATGATTTCAGAAAGTTCTGATGTATATTAAGTGTGTGATAAATGGTTAATCTCTGGAAATTAAAGACATGTTAAGATTAGACCCACTTTAGTTATTTTCGGGACCCGAAACATGGTAAAACAACTTTAAAAATAGTAAAACATGGGTTTACCCATCTTGAAAAGTATTCCAGGCTTAAAAATGGTTAATAAAGTGTTTTGGAGTCAATGGGTAATTTAAATGGTCAAAAGAGTAAATTAAATGGTGTTTAAACTAGAAACGGGTACCAACCGGGCAACGTTTTTGAGAAAAATCCAAGAAAAAGGAGTTTAAAGCTAAGATTTATAAAAACCATGTCATTTCAGCAAGTTAAGTGATAAAAGACCTAAAGGATTTGAAATATTGGTCAAACAAGGTTTTAAATGGTCAAATTCGGTTAAAAACGCGTTTTAACGGGTTAAACGTAAAAACGAGGCTTTCAACTATTAGAGGCAAAATTTCACAATTTAAGGACTTAAAACTTATAAAAATATCCTAAAGATGATACCTACTGGTCCGAGACTCAAATTTATGGAAATCCTAAATTAACCGTTAAAACTCTCCGGTCTTACCGCTACCTGGAACGTTAAACGCATAGGTTTTAAACCGGACCCATAAACTGGAAATTTGGAACACTTACTCAATAATAAGTCAATTTTACTCTAAGACCCTGATTTTTGGTCTTAAGTGTCATAAAGAACAAGAAACCAAACTTGAGGGTAGAAACTGTCAATTTTGAAACTTGAGGGACTAAACTGTAAAATTTTACCAAACTTTATAACTGACTCCTATGAAACTAATAATCACTTGGACAACATATTTACCTTATATCCTTAACTTAATGATGTAAAATCCTAAATTACATGGAGAAACCGTGACCTGCCATAAAAGGAAACTTTTTTTACAAACCCTCGCGAAAGCAAAGCCTTATCCGATAATTAAATTTTGACACACTTGTTGCACCTTAAATAAGTTTAGAGCAGTAGCTTATCACTTAATATATTCATGTTAGGGTGCTAGACTTGAGACACTCCCGGCACACGAAGAGTTATTTTTGGCTTAACACCTAAGGTGAGTTCTAGTGACCCCCTTTTTACCACTGTTTTGGGGTGAAACATGCTCTGTTATTTATGAACTATATTTGTGCTTTACTTGGTGATTTTATGTGGGATTTATGGTTACCTGCTGATACTTATATCATGATCATTAATTCTTTCGTGAACCGCTTGTTTTATTTATATGGATAGATCTATTTGGGGAATCCCCCACACATAGTGGCTTCCATTCTAGGAGGGGTACCCCACTGAGATCCTGAGGGGTCGTTTGTGGCATGTGACAGGTTTTGTTAAGAAACTATGGTGAACCATCCGGGCAGGTATGGTTCACTGGTTTGGGGCTCAGTTCTTTCTTCGGGAATATCCGGTTAAACACAACTTTAGAAGACGCCAACCGGGACTGAGTGCAGGGTTGATTATGATTCTCCCACGATGTTGAAACTATGATTCATTCCTTTTTATCAAATGAGGATTTGTTAAGTCCTTTTTGTTTTTAAACTTTAAGCACTTAAATTCACCAACTTTTTAGTTAACACAAATTTCTTTTTGAGCATGTTTCAAGTAATTTATGAAGAGATCCTAGCTGTTGTGAAGACCTAGACTTATCCCCGCGACCATGGCATTGTCTTATTTTACTTAATGAACAATTTGAACAATTTTACATCTCTGTTGAACAAGTATAATTTATTTCTATGTTGGTTGTAAAACTCATTTGGGGGCTTGATCTGCTTCTAGCCCCGGTATCTTTTGAAAACTTTTAATGCCATGTGATATTCTCTCCTTAAAGCTCTTGTAATGGTTTGTTTCCGCTGCCATATGTTGTTGCTAGTCTGTGACGTCCCACCCTACCTGGGCTCGGGGTATGACATTTTGGGGTTTCGCATTGCTCTCCGCGGCTCGTATTTTGAATATGGCCCCGACCAAGAAAGTGGATTCGACACCTTTTGAAATATGGCATGGAAGAGTTCCATTGCTATCATATTTGAAAGTATGGGGTTGTGAAGCTTATGTTAAGCTAAACACCTAAAACAAGTTGGAAAGTCGATCCACTAAGTGTATATTTGTTGGATATCCCAAAGACTGTATAGGATACTACTTCTTTGATCCAACAAAGCAAAAAGTACTTATTGCTCGAAAGGCTGAGTTTTTGGAAACTAAGTTCCTTATGGAAGGAATAACGTACAGAACAGTTGAATTTGATGAGGATCAAGATCCATAAGCCGATACACATTTTGTTGACACTAGCAATCAACAAGAGGTTTTTGATGATGATCAAGAGGTTGATCAATACACACAAAACATTCACAGATCTTGTAGAGTTAGCATTCCACCTGAAAGATATGGATTTTTCATGAATGGATGCTATGTGGTTGACTTCGATGAGCCAACTACATACCATGATGCAATGTCCAATTCGGATTGTGACAAATGGCTAGAAGCCATGAACGTAGAGATACAATCCATGTATGACAACCAAGTTTGGGAATTGGTTGACCCTCCACTTAACTCCAAACCGGTTGGATGCAAGTGGGTTTTCAAGAAGAAAATATGCATGGAAACTTGGATACTTACAAAGCAAGACTTGTAGCAAAAGGTTTCACTCAAACTCAAGGGGTTGATTATGATGAAACCTTCTCGCCTGTGGCAATGCTAAAGTCAATTAGGATATTATTTGCCATAGCTGCATATTATGACTATGAGATTTGGCAAATGGATGTCAAAATCGCTTTTCTTAATGGACATCTCGAAGAGACTGTCCATATGGTCCAGCCTGATGGTTTTGTCAATCCACAACATCCTAATAAAGTATGCAAGTTAAAGAGATCAATCTATGGATTGAAACAAGCATCGAGAAGTTGGAATCAACGTTTTGATGAAGAGATCAAGAAATTTGGTTTCATCAAGAACGTTGACGAGGCTTGTGTATATAAGAAGGCTAGTGGGAGCATAATTACATTCTTAGTATTGTATGTTGATGACATACTACTTTTTGGAAATGATATTCCAACCATGGAAGGTGTTAAAACCTGGCTTGGAAGTTGTTTTTCCATAAAAGATCTCGGTGAAGCCGCCTATATTTTGGGATAAAGATCTATAGGGATAGATCAAGGCGGTTGATAGGTCTAAACCAAAGTGCATATATTGATAAAATCTTAAAAAGGTTCAAGATGGAAAACTCTAAGAAAGGTATGGTACCTATTCAAAGGATGAGCAAGATCGAATGAAGGACATCCCATATGTGTCTGCTATAGGATCCATCATGTATGCGATGATATGCACTAGACCGGACGTGTCATGCGCGTTAAGCATGACAAGCAGATATCAGTAGAATCCAGGTAATAGCCATTGGATGGATGCTAAAAGTATATTAAAATACCTTAGGAGGACTAAGGATATGTTTCTAATATATGGATCTGATGAAGAGGAACTCGTTGTAAAGGGTTACACGGATGCGAGTTTCCAAACTGATTGAGATGATTCTCGATCAGAGTCGGGGTATGTCTTCATTATGAATGGAGGAGCAGTGTCCTGGAAAAGCTCAAAACAAGACATGGTAGCATTGTCCACTACAGAATCCGAATACATAGCCGCCTCATTAGCAGCTCAGGATGCTGCATGGATAAAGAAATTTATCGCCAATCTAGGGGTGGTCTCTACCATTCAAGACCCTCTAGAAATATTTTGTGATAACAAGGGTACAATTGCTTAAATCAAGGAACCCGTGCACATCAAAAGACTAGACACATTGAGCGGAGGTTCAACTACATAAGGGATGAAGTTGAGAAGGGAAAGATATGTATTCGTAAAGTTCACACTGATCAAAACATTGCGGATCCACTCACGAAGCTTCTTGAAAGAGCAAAGCATGAAAGTCATACTTGTGCCTTAGGACTTTGATATTCTAGTGATTGGAATTGATCTGTTTAGTATTTAAAAGTTTGGAACAATGTAATATTTAACTCTTTCATATATTTATGATATTCTGAGTTATGTTCCTTTTAGCATCTATACATCCATGAATATGTTTATTATTCTAAATGTCCGTAGTCGGTCATGTTTGTGGGAACAAATATGAACGTAAGACTATTATGAACATGGATTGGTGGATATTCATAAGGCATGAATATAGAGCAATTGGTTGCTGCCAAAGTTCATAGATATTTGTGGGATACGAACATTGGACTGACCCGCATCTCAAATTTTACTACATGGAATCTTCTAGATTGATCATAAGTGAATTTAAGTAAAGGCGAATATCATTTGGTATCCTCCCACCTGAGATACATATTGGGTTTTGATATTCACCAATGTGTTATACCTAGAGCTGGTTCTTCACTACTCTGAAATAATGGACAGTACATAAGGCTATGTTCAGGTGTGACACGAAGTGATTGTGAGAAACGTATGTAGTCAAGATGGAATTTGTTCCTCTTATTCGTTGAGAGCAAGATGTCTAAGGCCTGATTAAGTTAAATCAACAAGGAATGATCATTCTGTGTCCTTGGATTTAACATGACATATGTAACAAAAGGATAAATGATTGATTCACCTAAATCATTTCAAGTTGGATACTTGAAGGGGATGATGTTATTGAATGGCTTTTAGTCATGCGTATTAAGGGTGGTAAACCGTTGTTAGGCGGTATTTACTGCTTGCATCAATCTTCTATGAATCTTGTGCAAGTGGGAGATTGTTGGATTCTTTATGCCCAAGACACATAGAATATTGATGTGGTTAGTACGTTATGATCCAAGTCGGGTCGTACCCAATAACAAGCTTAGCAAACACCAATTAATATTTAATTGATGATATGATCATGAAATTAAATAATTACACCAATTTAGAAAAGTGGGTTTTCTAAATAAGTTGCATATGAGATGGAACAACTTACAGGGGTATTTTGTTCATGGGTATTATTTGCAATGTTATTTAAATTGGTTAAATAACATCAAGTAATAAAAGTGTGTATAAGTTATATAATTAAAAGGTTAATTACATAACTTATTGTAATTACTAGTTAAAATAATTGATAGATAAAATTGGGGGGAAAACCCCAATTTGAAAGGGTGTTTTCGGCCGCCCCTTTAGAGGGGTTGGTTCCTTTTGTTTCATTTGAGGTCTTGGAACAACACACTCTTAACTAGACACACACTCAACCTCTCTCTCTCTCTCTCAGACATGCAAGAACCAAAAAGTGAAGAGTTCTCTCCACTTCGAAGAAAAACTCATGGCTGGAATCAAGTTTCATCAGCCTTCTTGGTTTGTTTTGGGTGTTCAAATCCTAGCAAAAAGGTCTTTGCTTGATGCTTGTGGGTATGGAAGCTTGAGGACACCTCTCCTTGGTGTTTTGGTCGTTCAAGAACCTCATTCTCTTCATCACTTTCAAGTTATTCAGAAGCTCTACAAAGGTAGTTTGTATGTGTTGCTTTTGGTTGTTATTTCTTCTTGATAGCTAGTCCATTCACATATATTTAATCCTATGTTCTGGGTTTGTTGATGTTAAGTTATATGCCTTAATTTTCAAATTACAAATCATAATATTAAGGTTTTATTCTGCTGCGTTTTTCATGTTTAAATGATTAAACAACTTTGATAATGGTCCAACAAACCCAACATTTATTACATCACCATTGAATGAATAAATAAATTACAACCATATACAAGCACAAAAGAATAAATAATACAACCCTTAATGAATGAAATAAACCAAAACCAAACATTCATCCAAAACCAAAGCAACACAAGGTCAAGGCTAGGTTATGCACCAATATTAAACAACATATTCAACATTCAAGAACCAAAATAAATCCCCATTTAACCCAAAATTTTCGGCCAACATAAACCAAGAATTTAGGGTTTTGTCCAAACAAAATAATCAACCATTTGACATCTATCTTTCAAGGTTTAATCATAAGCATGTAAGATATAACCTTGAAAGATTGGGGATTCATTATATCATCACAAAACAGCCCCTATTAGGTTGTTTAAGTCCCATAATACCAAATTTACAAGGACTTTAGAAGCTAGGTTTCTACATATCCGGCTCTAGATGCCATTGTTGGGTTTGTTGGACACTTTATCAAAGTTGTTTAACCTCTTAAACATGAAAAAACGCACCGGAATCATAGATTTATAATATGTTTTGTAAACTGAAAATTAAGGCATATTATTTAGCAACAACAAACCCAAGAACAAAGGATCAAATATATGTGAAAGAACTAGCTATCAAACATGAAACAACAACCAAACCAAACCCATAAAACTACCTTTCAAGAGCAGTCAAAACCGTGAGATTTTAGGAAGAGGATGAAGTTCTTGAACGACCAAAAACACCTAGGAAGGTGTCCTCAAGCTTCCATACCCACAAGCCTCAAGCAAAGACCTTTGTTGCTAGGATTTGAACACCAAAACGACCAAAGAAAGCTACTGAAACCACTTTTCAGCCGTGAACTTTTCTTCAAAATGAGAGAGTTTTGTTCTTGTGGTCTTTTGAATGTAAGAGAGAGAGAGAAGAGGTTGAGTGTACAACTAGTTAATGAAGTCTTGTTCCAAGAAAACAAAAGAACCAACCACCCTAAAGGGGGGCGGCCGAATGGGTTCAAAAAATGGGGTTTCCCCCCAATTTTTATTAAATGGTTAACTAGTTATTTTACAAGTTATGTAATTAAAGTTTTAGTTATATAACTCATACACTATGTTATTATTTGATGTTATTTAATCAACTTAAATAACATTACAAATAATACTTATGAACAAAATATCCTTATAAGTTGTTCCATCTCATATACAATTTATTTAGAAAATCCATTTTCTAAATTGGTGTAATTATTTAATTGCAAGATCATATCATCAATTAAATATTAATTGGTGTTTGCTAAGCTTGTTATTGGGTATGACCCAAATTGGATCATAACGTACTAACCACATCAATGTTTTATGTGTCTTGGGCATAAAAAATCCAACAAAAACCACATCAATGGCCTTGGAAATCAATAAACTCCCACGCAAAACACATCGAGATCAATTCACAACCAACTTCGAACACTCTTGGCTCAACAACCAACCAAATCAATCAAAATGACAACTATAGATCCACAAAATACTTTATTAACAATCCAGGCAAGGAAATAGGTGTGAAGGAACAAGAAACTTTCTGTATTAACTCGATAACAATCGCGAATCAAATTAAACTAAAGAAATGAAAGTAATCATAAATCATACAGAAACATGATGTGTGGTCAATGAAAAACAAAGCAAATCAAGTTAACACGACCATGTAAATAAGATTTACTTGTATTTTAATCAAACTTGTGCAACTACAAATTGGTGCGTCAATGTACTCACGAATGCTTAAGTATATAAACAAGAAAGGAACTTGTTATTCAAAAAACTTAAACAACAGTATTTCTCACGTGCATAGTTTTTTGCTTCCCATAGCAACCTACAATGCTATGAAGTTTTGATTATCTTTTCTTGTAAACACACTTGTGAACCAATCTAATCAAATATGATTATATTCATCATTGCAATCACAATAATCAATCACAAACAGAACGTAGGATCTATTGCTTAAATCAAAACCAAAATCGAACACAAAACCACATGAATGGCCTTTGAAATCAATCAACTCTCGCACAAAACTCATCGAGAACAATTCACAACCAACTTTGAACACTCTTGCCTCAACAGTCCATCAAATCAATCAAAATGACATTTATGGATCCAGAAAATACCTTTATAACAATCTATGCAAAGAAATAGGTGCGAAGAATCAAGAAACTATTCGTATACTTAATAACAATCGAGAATCAAATTAAACTAACAAAATGAAAGTAATCATAAATCATACAGAAACATGATGTGTGGTCGATGAAAAAGGAAGCAAACCAAGTTAACATGACCATGTAAATAAGATTTACTTATACTTTGATTAAACTTGTGCAACTACAAATTGGTGCATCAAAGTACTCATGAATCCTTAACTAAATAAACGGGAAATGAACTAGTTATACAAAACATTAAACGACAATAGGTCTCGTGCCTGTAGTTTTTTGCTTTCAACAACAACCTACAATGCTATGGAGTTTTGATTCTTTTGTCTTATAAACACACTTGTGAACCAATCTAATCAAATATGATTATAGTCATCATTGCAATGACACTAATCAATCGCAAACAGAATGTAGGATTTATTATTTAAATCAAACCCAAAGTCAAACACAAAACCACATCAATGGCCTTGGAAATCAATCAACTCCCATGCAAAACTCATCTAGATCAATTCACAACCAACTTCAAACACTTTTGCCTCAACAATCAACCAAATCAATCAAAATAACAACTATAGATCCACAAAATACTTTATTAACAATCTAGGCAAGAAAATAGGTGCGAAGGATCAAGAAACTATTCGTATTCACTTGATAACAATCACGAATAAAATTAAACTAACGGAATGAAAGTAATCATAAATCATACAGAAACATGATGTGTGGTCGATGATAAAGAAAGCAAATCAAGTTAACACGACCGTGTAAATAAGATTTACTTGTTGCAAGACCGGTGAAGGGTATGCACTTACAACACAACAACACAATGAGGAGAGTTGCTTAGAACACTTAACATATCAAATAGGGAACTGGTTAACTTGTTAGTGAAAGATGCAAAGAACACAAGTAAAAGTGAGACAGAACAAGATTGCAAAACAACACAAGTATTTTGTTTTCAAGAATGCTGTATATTGCTTCTCAAGTTCTATTACAAGTTACAAAGCATCGATAGAAAGTCATAAGTACTTGAGATACTTTATACTACATCCTACAGCCAGCCATACTTTGAAGGCCAGCTGGATACAATTGACTAGACAACTACAAAATTAAATGTAAAGTCAAAAGGCATATCTGCCTTTTGACTTGTGACTATGACATGCCATAGCTCACATCCTAATATCTTACAAAAAGGATAAAAGTACATAAAGTAGAAAGCATGGACTCAAGACCTCAATGTACAATTACCAAAAGCATGGACCTTTCACCAACTAATATAAGTTGGTGACTTTACAGAGTTGCAGCGGAAAGGTGGTCCAGCTTTATGGTAATGTACATCAAATAAAGGCATATCTCTAAAAGTCTTCGGAGGAAATTTATCTTCACTCTTTTGCTTCGGAAGACTTTGTATTTGAAGCTTCGGAAGATTTCACTTTTGGCTTCGGAAGATGTTGGTCTTGGCTTCGGAAAATTTTAAACTTAGAATATTTCTAGTACATGGTGTAAAACTTTCGAAGCATTTCTACTTCTGTTTTTTAGTGCATGCTTGCAGAGAGACTTTGGATGTTTTGGCTGCATCAGACTTATAGGAATCCTTACAAACTCCCCCTAGGCTGATGCTACCAAAACATTTAGAAGATCTTCAGATGTTTGTAGTCTTCAGCACAATGATGACCATACCCTTCTTCATTAGATGGTTAGGATCATTCACTCTCATAATATCTTCTCATCTCAAAGAGATCATGCAGAGGTAAGTTGATTATGTCTTGCCATGTATAGACATTCTCAACACCTTGATCTCTTATCACATGCCATCTCTCTGGATTAGTAGTGAAGGTCCAGGATAAGATGGGTGTCTCAGCTGCAAGAGGAGCCACTTGAATTGGAGTTGATTGGGCTGCCTCTTCATGCACTTTCTCAGGTTGATCTGACTCAGCCTGAGGTGTAGAGGTGGATGATTCAGGCTTCTTCTTCTTAGACTTTGGTTTAGAAGCCATCCTCTTCTTCCTCTTAGAAGACTTTAACTGAGAAGACTAGTCTGCAGCACCTTGTTGATCATCCTTGTCTTTTTCAGTTGGGTGTTCCTCCCTCACAGGTTCTGAAGGAGAGGGATTTTGACCCTGCTGTGGATCAGAAGATGAAGCTTGCTGAGGCTCAGCAGGAGGTCCAGGTTGTGTTGTCTCAGGTTGTTCAACCTTAACCTCCACTTCAGGTGGGATTTGACTTGGAGGAGAGTATAAGTCAATCAACTCTCCACTCTTGATCTTCTGCTTGATTACCCTGATATGCTCATCCATTGTGGATAGAGAAATGGGGCCAAGTCTCCTTCCGGAGAATCCGTACAGCTTCAAGAAGCTCATCATCCTTTGTCTGTCAGCAGACTTTTTCATACTCTTTTGGATGATAGCTCTTGACTTTGCAGCATCTTCCCTCATCTTTCTTTTTGTTGCCTTTTGTTCTTTGAGCACTTGAAGTTCAAGTTGTTTGAGATACTCAAACTCAATGTACTCAAAGGACAAGGGAAGAAGTGCAGATGCCTGGTAGAGACCTGTGGCACTCAGGTAGTTGATCATGTTTTGCCTATCTGTTTCCTTGTCTACCTGAGGTTCTTGTGTAGCAGCCACATCCTCTTGCATAGGACTTTCCTGAACTGGGGAGAGAGTTGGAGCATGCTTGTATAATCTTTTCTGTCTCTTCTCTTCTTTGAATTGGAGAAGTAATCTTGCATCCTCTTTTTCCTTCATCTCTCTTGAAACTTCCATGTTAGCCAGTTTATTTAATTGCTCTAAGGGGAGAGATATAATCTCATCTATGTCATAGTTCCCGTTCTGCAGGTAAGTAATCCTAACTGCCCTCAACTCATCTTCTTGAGTGTTTGGTATGGGGGCAGCCCTGATTGCAGCTTGCATAAAGCCTGAAGACCCAGAGGAACTTTCTCCCGTTAGCTTTCTCTTCCTCTCTCTCTCCTCCTCCTCCTCCTCAATCTCCTCAGGAGTCAAAATCATTTTCCTTTTGTCACTCACAGACCTTTGTGACTCAGGGTGGATAGAGGTTTGGCCTTCATTGCTTGGTGTAGCATCCAAGCTCTGGCCAGAAAGAGGTTGTGAGACACCTTCACCAGCAGGTGTTTCACTGAGGAATGAATTTCTGAAGTAGTTGTTGGTGTGACAGGGCTCTCAGGCTCTATCACTGGGCCTTCAGCCAAGGTTTTCCCTTTGAAGCTAATCTCAGGGTCTAGCCTTAGCATCCAGTTGACCAATGACATTACCTGATTGCCTTTGTCTTCTTCTAAGGCTGAACTCTTTAGTAATTCTGTCTTGAATCCTGAGTGCTAACCAGTCAACTTGTCTTTGCAGGACCGTTTAAAGGGCTTAACCACAATTACAACACAACAACACAATGAGGAGAATAACTAAGCTCTAATCAAACAGTGAACTGGATAACCAAGGTGAAGCTAAGAACACAAGTAAAGTAAAGAGACAGAACAAGAGAGTTGGGTTTCAAGGAGGCAGTATATTGCTTTCTCAAGTTCTTTTACAAGTGTTACAAAGCATTAAGAAAAGATACAAGAACTTGAAATACTTATACTACAACCTACAGCTGGCCATACTTTGAAGGCCAGCTGGATACAATTGACTAGACACTAACAAAATCAATTGTAGGATCAAAAGGCATATCTGCCTTTTGACCATGTGACTATGACATGCCATAGCTCACATCCTTTTACAATACAAAAAGGATAAAGTACATAAAGTGGAAAGTTACAGACTCAAGACCTCAATGTACAGTTACCAAAAGCATGACCCTTTTCACCAACTCATGTAAGTTGGTGACTTTACAGAGACGCAGCGGAAAAGGTGCTTTATGGAACAGTACATCAGATAAAGCATGTGTACTAAAAGTCTTCGGAAGAAATCTGTCTTCATAGGATGAGGCTTCGGAAGACTTTGTCTCTGAAGCTTCGGAAGACTTCATGTTTGGCTTCGGAAGATATTGGTCTTGGCTTCGGAAGATTTTACACTTAGAGTATTTTCTAATGCTTTGTGTAAAACTTCCGAAGCATTCTTCACTTCAGTACTTAGTGCATGTTTGCTGAGACACTTAAGCTGTTTTGGGTTGCATCAGACTTCAGGAATCCTTACAACTCCCCCTAGGCTTATGCTACCAAAACACTTAGAAGATCTTCAAATGTTGGTAGTCTTCAGTACAATCAGAACCATTCCTTTCTTCATGAGATGGTCAGGATCATCAAGACTTTCATAGTATCTTCTCATCTCAAAGAGATCATGCAGAGGTAAGTTGATTATGTCTTGCCATGAGTAGACATTCTCAACACCTTGATCTCTTATAACAGTCCATCTCTCTGGATTGGTAGAGTATGTCCAGGATAAGATGGGTGTCTCACTAGTTAGAGGAGCCACTTGAATAGGAGTTGATTGGGCTGCCTCATCATGCACTTCCTCAGGTTGATCTGATTCAGCCTGAGGTGCAGAGGTAGATGACTTTGGCTTCTTCTTCTTTGTCTTTGGTTTAGAAGCCATCCTCTTCTTCCTCTTGGTTGTCTTTAACTGAGAAGACTGGTCTGCAGCACCATGTTGATCATCAGTGTCTTTCTCAGTTGGGTGTTCCTCCCTCACAGGTTCAGAAGGAGAGGGAGTTTGACCCTGCCTAGGATCAGAAGATGAAGCTTGCTGGGGCTCAGCTGGAGGTGCTGTTTGAGGTGTCTCTGGTTGTTCAAACTTGACCTCCACTTCAGGTGGGACTTGACTTGGAAGAGAGTGCAAGTCAATAAGTTCTCCACTCTTAATCTTCTGCTTGATCACCCTAATGTGCTCATCCATAGTGGATAGAGACATGGGGCCAAGTCTCCTTCCGGAGAATCCATACAGCTTCAAGAAGCTCACCATTCTTTGTCTGTCAGCAGACTTCTTTGCATTCTTTTGAATGGTGGCCCTTGACTTTGCAGCTTCTTCCCTTAGTTTCCTTTTGGTTGTCTTTCTTTCCTTGACTAGCTCAAGTTCAAGTTGCTTTAAATACTCAAACTCAATGAAGTCATAGGATAAAGGGAGAAGTGCATCTGCCTGATAGAAGCCTGTGGCACTCAGGTAGTTGATCATTTTGATCCTATCTTCCTCTTTATCTACCTGAGGTTCTTGTGGAACCACATCTTCTTGTGCAGGACTTTCTTGAACTGGTGAGAGAGTAGGAGCATGCTTGTAAGTCTTTTCTGTCTCTTCTCCTCTTTGAGTTGGAGAAGTATCATTGCATCCTCTTTCTCCTTCAACTCTCTTGACACTTCTCTGTCAGCCAGTTCATTCAGTTCTTCTAAGGGGAGGGAGATGATTCATCAATGTCATAGTTCCTGGTCTGTAAGTAGGTAATCCTGACTGCCCTTAACTCATCATCCTGAGTATTTGGTCTGGGGGCAGCCCTGATTGCAGCTTGCATGAAGCTAGATGACCCAGTGGAACTTTCTCCCCTTAGTCTCCTTTTCCTCTCTCTCTCTTCCTCCTCAATTTCCTCAGGAGTCATTATCCTTTTCCCTTTGTCACCAACAGACCTTTGTGACTCAGGGAGGATTGAAGCTTGGCCTTCATTGCTTGGAGTAGCTTCCATGCTCTGGCCAGAGAGAGGCTGAGAAACACCTTCACCAGCAGGTGTCTCAGATGGAGTTTGGACCTCAGCAGCAGTTGTTGATGATGAGACAGGGGTCTCAGGTTCTGTCACTGGGCCTTCAGTCAAGGTTTCCCCTATGAAACTAATCTTAGGGTCCACCTCAACATCCAGTTGACCGATGACATTGCCTGATTCCCTAAGTCTCCTTCTTAGAGAGAACTCTGCCATGATCCTGTCTTGGATTCTTTGAGCCAGCCTGTCAGCTTGTCTTGAATTGCTTGGATTGACAAGTGGCAGGTTGACTAAATCCAGTCTTTCATAAAAGCTCAGGCTTTGGAATTGAAAAACTTCTTGTTGGCCTTGAACTCTTTGAAGTATGAGGGCTCTTCTGTCATCATCATACCTCCACCTTATGATTTGATTGCTAGTTCCCAGTGGTGGAGATGAGACAGCCCTTGGTATGCCTTCCTCAAATAGACTCCTGATGAGAGAGTCTATAGAGTCCACATTAATGTGAACTTGAGGAAGTTGCTGAGAATGCACAACAGCAAGTGAGGATGGTGAGTCCTCTATGTCCATTCTCTCTGAAGAACTCCCAGGTTCTGTGGTTGTAACAACTTTCTCCCCCTTTTTGGTAGCATCACCCACTTGCATAGGTGAGCTGGAGGATAAGTCAATCACTTCCACAGGTTCTTGTGTTCCTGGTTGAGCTCTCCTTAAAGGTCTCCCAGCTAGTTTTTCCTGCAGATATGAAATCTGGAGTTGCTGATCATTGACCCTGTTTTGTAAGGTAGTCACCTGAGATTCCAAGTGACTAACCTTAGAGACTAAATAGGTGCATGTTTTTGACAGTTTTTGCACCTTTAGCCTCAAATTCCCCTCATCTTCATCAGAAGATTCATTGGGGGATGAGATGATTGGACCAAAGTCCTCTCTCTCACCACCAGCTTGAGTTTCTTGGCTGCTGGTTTTCCTCTGCTCACTGGCAGCCTCAGTTGAGATGCCAATGGGCTGAGTTGCCATGGTTGAGGTCTTAATGATGTAATCACTTTCAAAAGTGAGAGCCTCTTCCATATGGACATCCTGAACAGGTTCAGAAGTGTCCACCTCAGTGACAGGTGACTGATGGGGGATAGACTGAGGAGAGTCAGAGGTACTCATCTCTCTTTGAGTAGGGGAGGAGAAGAGAGACTCATGGTACTCACTGAATCCTAAGTCTTCATCAGTGTAAAAGGATAGGTTGGGAATTGGTTGGTTGAGATCCAAAGGCTGGGGATGGTAGCTGTCCCCTGAAGGTTGTCCACTTGAGTGTTGAGACTCAGAGTGAAGGCTTAAGGTTGTTGGGCTATTGAGCTCATCAGGGTGAGCTTGAGGAACCTCAGCCCTGATAGGTGAAACAATGGGAGTGGTTTGCTCCTCAGGAGAAGTGGGAGCTCTAGTGTCCACTTCTTCCTGTAAGGTTGAGTATTTGGGGGCCTGCACAGACTCAATAGTCTGAGCAGGGGTTCGTTTGGATTTTCTTTGGTAGGTGAGGGTGATTTCTGGTCTTTTTAATGGTAGGGACAAAAGAGGTGTGGGTTCAACACTAGCTTGTGTTGCTAGGTTGTCACCTTGAGCAATGAGCTCTAACATTTTTGGGACTAGGGCTGTTTCTACCCCAGAGAAGCCTACAGTTGGCTTCTTCATTATTTTAAAGATGCCGGGCTTCATCTGTCCCAATTTAAGAATATTACCTGTTTCCCTCAACTGTGAGCCCAGTTCACAGTTGAGAATGTGTTGAACATATCTAGGAAACATGTAATACTCTAAGGAGTCTAAGTTTGCAAGTAAATTAGTATATACAAATTGTGAATACCTGAACTTGACCCCTTGAACCATTCCATGAACAATGAAGGAGAGATCCTCAGGAATCTGGTCCCATCCACCATGCTTGTTTGACAAGCTGTGGATAACCACATGGAGCAGGAATTTCCATTGGGATGAGACCTTCCCTTTCCTAAAGGTCTTTACAGAGAAATCTCCTCATAGCCCATCTGCTCAAAAGAATGATTTACAGCTTCTTTTGGGAAGGACACCTCACCTTCTTCATCATCCAGCTGTAGATGTTGGTTAATGATGGCCGGAGTGATGAAGACTGTCCTCCCTTGCACTGTGGCAGACAGTGCCTTCTCCCCATCCATAATGACCTCTTGGCAGGTCTTCCAGAATTCAAGCAACTGATCCTCATATAGAGGAGGATCAATGGTCAGGGAGGTGAAGTAGTTTGACAGAGTCAAGAATTGGCAAATCTCTGAGAAACTTGCATCTTTCTCAGAGCTTAACAGAGCAACTTGATTATGTTGCCTGTGTAGTTGCATGGAGAAATCAGGGTTGTTTCTGCGGTTAAGGTTGGCCATTTTAGAAGCTTAAGGGTGAAGAAAGGTAGAAAGCAAAGGCGGTTTAGAGAATTAGGTTAGAGAAACAGTAGAATTGAGGAAGATAGTGGGAAAGAGGGGGAACCGTTGGGTATTTATATGAAAAGGGATTTGAACCAAAGTTAATGAAAGAGGATAAACTTTGAAATCCGAAAGTCGGTCCCACCTCTGAAAAAGTAGTTTACTTTTGCTCAAAAAGTAGTTTTCTTGGAATTCGAAAAGCTTCCGAAGTTTATTTGTCTTCGGAGTTTTGATTTAAAAAGCTTCCGAAGCTAAAATGGCTTCGGAAGATTTTCCTGAGAGTCTTGATAATTTATGCTTCGGAAGAGAAATAAACCTTTGAATGCTTTGTATGAAATAAACAAAGCTTCCGAAGGTTAATTTTGCTTCGGAAGGAAAAGGTTCTTGAAAATAATAAGTGTCTGAGATAAGAATTTTAAGCTTCGGAAGATGAACTTTACTTCTTCCGAAGGTAAAATCTCTTAGACAGTTATTTATTTTAAAGACATGTTTTTCTTCCGAAGATAAAATCTTATCTTCCGAAGTATCAAAATTTTCAAGAATCTAAGGAAAGTCTTCAAAAAGAATTTTACATCCAAAGAAAACATGAGCTTATGAAAGTGATGAACTAGACAACTTAGGACACACATTTTTTAAGAAGAATAATTAGAATTAGTTTTAATAAAAATCTACTCAAAGTTAATCATCCCAATAGCTGATATCAGATACTTAAATCTCTGTTCATCAAAAAGCTTTGGTGAACAGATCAGCATATTGTTCATCTGTATGAACTTTGACTAGTTTTAATTAGTCCCTTTTCATAGTTATCCCTTGATTAAATGATACCTGATGTTGATGTGTTTTGGTCCTTGAGTGCTGCACAGGGTTCTCATTGAAGAGATAGCACTATTGTTGTCTATGTGGATAGGAGTCTCCTTGAAGTTAAATCCATAGTCCAGCATCTGATTTTGAATCCAAAGCACTTGAGCACAGCAGCTTGCAGCAGCAATGTATTCAGCCTCAGCAGTTGATGCAGACACACAGGATTGTTTCTTGCATTGCCATGAGACCACCCTTCCACCAAGGAATTGACATCCCCCAGATGTAGACTTTGCAGTCATATTGCAACCACCATAATCACTGTCTGTATAGGCATACAGATTGAAATTTGGATTCTTTGGATACCATAGACCAAGTGTTGAAGCACCTTTGAGGTATCTTAAAATCCTTTTCACAGTGATTAAGTGAGACATCTTAGGGTTGGCTTGATATCTTGCACAAATACATGTAGCAAACATGATATCAGGCCTGCTAGCTGTAAGATACATAAGAGACCCAATCATAGCCCTGTATAAGTGCTCATCTACACACTCCCCCTCAAGATCTGGACCAAGGGAGTGGTTTCTGGCTATGGGTGTCTTAGCAATCTTACAATCAGTCATATTGAACCTCTTGAGTATGTCTTGAACATACTTTGACTGACTTATGAAGATGCCATCTTCAACTTGCTTCACTTGAATTCCCAGAAAGAAGTTGAGTTCTCCCATTGAACTCATCTCAAATCTGTCCTTCATCAGCTTCTCAAAGTCTTTGCAGAGCTTTGGATTAGTTGAACCAAAGATGATGTCATCAACATATACTTGAACCAGCAATAAGTCATTTCCCTGTCCTTTGATGAAGAGGGTTCCATCTATAGTACCTCTTCTGTATCCATGCTTGCAGAGATACTTAGATAGTGTCTCATACCACTTCTGGGTGCCTGATGCAGCCCATAAAGAGCTTTGTCAAGCTTGCAGACATAATCAGGATGATCAGGGTCTACAAAACCAGGTGGCTGTTTGACATAAACCTCCTCATCAATCACTCCATATAAGAAAGCACACTTTACATCAAGTTGGTAGACCTTGAAGTTCTTGGATGCAGCAAATGCCAGGAATATCCTAACAGCTTCTAGTCTTGCTACAGGAGCAAAGACATCAGTGTAGTCAATCCCTTCTTCTTGTGTGTATCCTTGAACAACTAGTCTTGCCTTGTTCTTGATGATGATTCCCCTATCATCCTTCTTGTTTCTAAAAACCCATTTGGTTCCAATGGTAGTCTTCCCATGAGGAAGAGGACAAAGGTTCCAAACTTTCTGCCTTTTGAATTGAAGCAGCTCTTGTTGCATAGCTTCAACCCAACTTCCATCCTTTAGAGCTTCATCAACTTTCTTGGGCTCTATCTGAGATAAGAAACAAGAGTGAAGACAAACATTTGCTTCATGGGTTTGTCCTCTTGTTCTTACCCCTGTGACAACATCTCCAATGATGTTTGTGGTGGGGTGAGACTTGTGGATCCTTAGCTGAGGGATCACAGCAAGTTGCTGGAAAGATCTAAATTTGAGAAATTTAAATCTGGTCCTGAAGATTCACCCTCCACATTATCACACTTATCAAGATTAACTTGATCCAATGTGTGAGACATCATTGATGTTGTCATCTATGGTGTGGTTATTAGCATCAAGAAATTCCTGATCACTATCACCATCACCATTGTTGTCTTCTACAAGTGAGGTATCTTTATCTGGTTGAGAGGCCTCTGAGCTGGAATTTGAAGGCATGCCAGATGTATCAGCTGAATTGTCATTGTTGTGCTGATAGAAACCTCATTTGCTGAAGTAGTTCCAACTGGAGCTGAAGATGTATGAGTTGAAGATCTTCCTAGCTCAAATCTTGGATCAGGATCACCTGTATTTAGATTTTCTGCAGATCCTGAAACATGCTCACAAGATTTGTTAAAACAGTTGGTAACTAAATCAAGATCAAACAGCCAATCCGGACCAGAACCAGCCACACAAGGAGTGTGCTCATTGAAAGTCACATTGGCTGACTCCTCAACAATTCTAGTTCTGAGATTGTATACTCTATAAGCTTTAGCTTGAGAAGAGTATCCAATGAAATGTCCATCATCTGATTTCTCAGCAAACTTGGCAATTTGATCTTTGGTATTCAAGATGGTGCAGGGACATCCAAATGACCTGAGAAAACCAATGAAAGGTTTCCTCTTGTGCCAAAGTTCATAAGGAGTCTTACCATGTGTCTTAACTACTAAAACTCTGTTTTGCACATAGCAAGCAGTATTGACTGCCTCTGCCCAGAAGGTGATAGGCAGTTTAGAGTCAGACAACATAGTTCTTGCAGCTTCAATAAGTGTCCTGTTTCTCCTTTCAGCAACTCCATTTTGCTGAGGAGTCCTGGGAGCACTATATTGTCTTGTAATACCCTTTTCATCACAAAATGCATCAAGGATTTGGTTCTTGAATTCAGTTCCTTGATCACATCTTATGGTTTTGACCTTGTGATCACATTGATTCTCAACTTTTAAGATGAAATTCTTCAGAATCTCAGGGGTTTCATCCTTAGTTCTAAGGAAGAAGACCCAAGTGAATCTTGTAAAATCATCTGTGATCACCAGACAATAAGAGGTCCTTCCTAAACTCATTACACTGGTGGGGCCAAAGAGATCCATATGTAACAAGTGTAGGGGAGTAGTGATGGAGTTCTTTTCCTTAGGCTTGTGAGATACTTTGTGTTGCTTCCCTTTCAGGCATGCCACACAATGATCATCACTAGTAAACTCTTTCTTTGGCATTCCAGTTACCAGATCATGTTTAATTAATTTATTCATGTTCTTAAAGTTTACATGGCACATTCTTTTATGCCATAGGAAAGACTCATCACTATTTGCTTTAGATAGAAAGCATGAAACTTCTCCTGAGGGAGATGTTTCTTGCAAATCCATCTTGTACATGTTCCCTTTCCTGGGGGCTCTGAGCAGGATATGCTCATGAGGAATGACCACACCAGGTTTGAGAACAATGCACTCATGCTCAGTAAAGAGCATGTTATGACTCTGATCACAAAATTGGGATACACTCAGAAGATTGTACCCAAGCTCCTTGACAAAGTTTACCTTCTCAATGCTGAGCTTACCATTTGTGACCTTGCCCCTTCCAGAAATGTAACCACCTTCATCTCCTCCAAAAGCAACTGGTCCTCCATCAATCCTCTCAAAATTGTGGAGTAGAGACCTATTGCCAGTCATGTGCCTGGAACAGCCACTGTCAATTATCCAAACATTCCTGTTGGTCTTGAGCTGTTCCTGCACAGAGAAGATGATTAGTTACATTTGAAACCCAAGCCTTACTTGTCTTGGGCTCATTAACAGTAAAAGAAGGTAATGCAACAGTAATAGATCCTATGGTTGTACTATAGGGATCTTCAGCTGTTGTTGATGGAGAAACCTCAGTCATTTGGTCTTTCTTAGACTTCCACACCACCTTTGGAGTCTTGGACTTGACCTTCAAAACCTTAGAAGCTTTTGGAACTTCATAAGTTTTGATGACTGATCCTTCGGAAGAGTCTACAGTCACTGCAGCAGACTTTAGTGCTTCGGAAGAATTCCTTTCTTCCGAGACCAACTTTGCTTCCGAAGGTAATTTTCCACTTACCTCCTTCTTTGATTTGGAGCTTTCGAAGGAAACAGACTTTCCTTCCGAAGCTTGAGATTTCTTGAGACTCTTTGAAGTCTTTGTTTTAGTCATGTGGACAGTACTTTTAGGATTGTATGGGCAATCCTTAGCAATGTGAGAAGTACTTTCACACATGACACATAACATTTTCTTCTTCAAAGAAGTCTCCCTTTGAGAACAAGACTGACTTTGGTCACATCCCCTCTCCATCTTCATCTTGGTAGATGCTGAGACAGTTCCTTGGGCTGTGAACTGTTCTTGGAGTTTGATGGTCCAGGCTGTGCAGCAGTGGTACACAGCAAATCAGTCTTCTTCTTGGTACTGAGATGATTTGGACAAGAACCATGACTCTTAGCTAAGGAGTCTTGGTTGATGTCTTCAGTCCTTACTACTTTGAAACCTGCAGAGATAAAAACTTGTTTCTGCTTAGCATCAAAAGTAGCCTTGATTTCTTGAGCCTTCTTTGCTTTTCTTTTGCTCTTTCTGATCAAGTTCTTTCTTTTGGACTTGGTCATCCCAGTTGATTTCTTCTCCTCAGAAGGATAGTGGCCCTTGGGAGAATCCTCTTCTTCACTCTTCTCAGAGGAATTCTTCACTATCACTTCTTCATCATCCTCACTTACAGGATCTATGAGAGGAAGCTCATCTTCACAAGTTCCACACCTAGGAGATCTTACAGACAAGATTGTGTGTGGAGGAGCTATCTCATTTGATCCTAGTCCCTGTCTGTTTTGATAACAAACTTTGTTGTGCAGGGATGAGGATATCATGTTCTTGAAGGTCTCTTCTTCAAGAACACTCTTTTCTGCCTTGGCTTTGCTGATCACAAGCTCAGCCTGGCACTCAGTTAACTTAGTGATGAGATCTTGGATCTGAGTTCTGAAATCTGTATGTTCATGTTTTAGTACTGAAATGGTTTTCTCCAAGTCTTCTATCTTTAACTTGTAATCATTTTCAGACTTTCTAAAATCAGATTTTAATATGTTTAATGACTCAAGATCAGATCTCATCTCTAGGTTATAGGACCTGTATCTATTTACTTTAGCAATGCATTCAGGGGAGCAAAGATGTTCCAATACCTTGGCTTCATCATGGTCAGCCATCAGTGCTTGGTTTGGAGAAGCATCCTCCACCTGAAAACTCCAGTCAAAGCCTCCTTCTTCAACAGCAACAGCAGCATGTTGCTTTGTCTTCTCAGCTTGAGGAGCTTTGTCAGCAAAGTTTGGTCTGGGTTGTGTTTGGCCCCCATTTGTTTTAGGTGCCTTACACTCCCTGGCAAAGTGACCCATAAGGTTACAGTTGTAACACTTAACTTTGCTTTTATCCAGCCCAAACTTGCTGCTGGTAGCATTGCTTGGGAATCTTCTTCCTGTCCTCTTGTAGAACTTCTTGGCTCTGTGAGTGAGGAGAGCCATCTGCTGAACTATCTCCATGTATTCCAGGTCATCTGGATGGATACAGTCCAGGTCTTCAAGAGTGAAGAGATAATTCCCACAGCTTTCATCTGCAGACACAAAGGCTTGAGAAGAACTTGTCTCTTGGAATGGGCTTCCTTGAGTAAAGTTCTCCCTTGGTGTCTCCGGGAAGGTGATGAAAGGACCCTTTTGTGAGTTGTCAGGGTAGCATAAGAGATGATGCTGAGGTTCTATGCTGTCCCTTTCAACCACATGAAGGGCTGAACCCATTTGATTGTTGGAGTTGCCAGATGAACCTTGCATGTTCATCTCCATCTGGTATCCACTGAGAATCCCATACAACTCTGTAAGAGTAAGAGTCTTAAGGTTCTCAGTCCTCTTGATCACCACACAATAGTGTGTCCATTGCCTAGGAAGTGATGACATGAACTTCCTTACAATGTCCCTGTTCTCAAGAGGAACTCCTCCATCCACTAGGGTATCCACAATCTCAACATACCTGAAGTATTGTTGAGTCATGGTCTCACCTGCTTTGAAGGTGAAATTTTCAAACTGCTGCTTCAGAAGATCTTTCTTGTTCTCCTTGGCTTCAGAGGAGCCTTCATACATCAGCTTCAGTGCATCCCACAGCTGTTTGGCTGTCTTGCACTTCTTGAAGCCTCTGTATACAGAGTTTGGGAGAGCAGTCTGAAGAGCAGTCATGGCCTTCCTATCAATTTCTACTCTTTTTCTATCTTCATCTGAGTAGTTGGCCACATCTTTAGGAATCATACCAGCACCAGTAGCAGAGGGGGTGCTGGGTATGAAAGGTCCATTCTCAACAGATTCCCACATTCTTGAATCAAGAGACCTGATGAAGCCTTCCATCCTCATGCACCAGGTGTCAAAATCATCAAGAGTGATCAGTGGGGATTTGTTCATGGTTCCAGTCTCCATATCAGTCTTAGAGATGGCAGCCATTTGAAGAGTTTAGCTTTTGTGTGTTGTGAGGGATCTTAAGATGGTTAGATCTTATATCAAGAGCCTGGAATGCTCTGATACCAATTGCAGGACCGTTTAAGGGCTTAACTACAATTACAACACAATCACACAATGAGGAGAATAACTAATCTCTAATCAAACAGTGAACTGGGTAACCAAGGTGAAGCTAAGAACACAAGTAAGTAAAGAGACAGAACAAGAGAGTTGGGTTTCAAGGAGGCAGTATATTGCTTTCTCAAGTTCTCTTACAAGTGTTACAAAAGCATATTTAAAAGATACAAGAACTTGAAATACATATACTACAACCTACAGCCGGCCATACTTTGAAGGCCAGCTGGATACAATTGACTAGACACTAACAAAATCAATTGTAGGATCAAAAGGCATATCTGCCTTTTGACCTTGTGACTATGACATGCCATAGCTCACATCCTTTTACAATACAAAAAGGATAAAGTACATAAAGTGGAAAGTTACAGACTCAAGACCTCAATGTACAGTTACCAAAAGCATGACCCTTTTCACCAACTCATGTAAGTTGGTGACTTTACAGAGATGCAGCGGAAAAGGTGCTTTATGGAACAGTACATCAGATAAAGCATGTGTACTAAAAGTCTTCGGAAGAAATCTGTCTTCATAGGATGAGGCTTCGGAAGACTTTGTCTCTGAAGCTTCGGAAGACTTCATGTTTGGCTTCGGAAGATATTGGTCTTGGCTTCGGAAGATTTTACACTTAGAGTATTTTCTAATGCTTTGTGTAAAACTTCCGAAGCATTCTTCACTTCAGTACTTAGTGCATGTTTGCTGAGACACTTAAGCTGTTTTGGGTTGCATCAGACTTCAGGAATCCTTACAGTATGCTGACACCGAGGGTAATGTGGTCCCCAATCTGGGTGAATCCCTAGTTAGTGATACGTTTGAGGTACTAGACAAGATGGAGCAGGAAACTGAAAAGACTGAAGGAACAGCCCAAGCCTCCAATGATGATGTAGACATTCGCAAGGCTGAGTGGGCTGCCTGTTTTGAAGAAGTAAGAGCCCAGCGTGCTGCACCAAAGAAAGATGCCTACACCAAGCTCTACAGAGTCAAGAAACACCATAAGGTGTCAGGCAGGATTATCTCATGGGCTTATTTTGATGACCTTAACGCGTATGCAGTTAAGAGGGAGCAGGGCATAGAGTACTTCAGGTTCCCACATGATCTGAAGACTCTACCTGGTTTTGAGCTCAACCAGCTGGCTAAGCTAAAGCTACTGTATGCTAACCCAAGAAAGATGTCAGGCTGGTTCGAGGCTGCCCTGAAGAAGGAGTATCAAACCAGATGGGTTAACCTCAGACCACAACAGCCTACGAGGTACATAAGAAGGTCTGAGGTTGATGCCATTACTGGCAAACCCAAGATTGTGTTGAAGTGGAGTCCTCCGCGCACTATGTCGAGAATCCCTCTCAGGGAAATGCCACAGGACTTCACTCCACACTTCAAATGGTGGTACTATGATTGGAGAACTGCTGAAGCTGTCATAGTTCTGAATAAAGAGGGCCAAATGGATACTATCAGGGTATTCGACCCGATGTGGCTAACCAACTTGTCTGCTAATGATGTCTACACATTATACAAGTGGCCATTGTTCTATGACACACAAGACATTGTACAAGCCCTCCAGTTCCAAAACGTTAAACGACTTTGCTTTGCGTTTGAGATACACGCAGGAGTCACTAAAGAGGAGAAGTACAAGAAGTATAAGGAGGTGATACAGAAGACAAGAGATTAGATAGATCTAGGTCCAAGGGGGAGTTTGTTGATGCATGTATGTCCCTAGATCATGAGTTGTAATGTAATAAATCTTGTCTGTCTGATTATGATGTAATAGTATCAATTAATGAAATGATATGAATTGGTTGTTACTTGTGATGTTTAATATTTCATTAATGAGTTGTGATTGAATTGATTGGGTTTATGATTGTTTGAATGATTGCACATTATGTTATATTAATTAAAACATTCAAACTTAACTTAATGAAGTTCTCATGCGAATGGCCCATGCGAATGGACCACACGCATGAATAACTTCATACGATTGACTCAATCGCACGACTGAAACAGGAGACTGGATCAGTCGTATGATTGACACATAAGATTGACTCAATCGCACGACTGAACACTCAGTCGTGCGGATGAATCAACCGCATGGTTCAATCGCACGACTGAACCATACTTATGGCCCAGTCGCACGATTGAACAATACTAACCTATAAATAGACCCAATTCGTGGAAAAACGAAAGCATTCATCCCATTACGATTCCAGACGTACCCTAGCCGTCCAGAAGCCTCCCAAATCGTTCTCCAAGTTCATAGAACACATCAGATCGATTCCTAATCGATTTCTGACGCTGATTTCAATTCTTGATTGATTCATCGTGTGTTCTCACTGATTGGATCGCCAATCAAATAGGATTCCGCACTATTTGAGTTGGTTTAACATGCTAATCACTAGGTATTTCGTTCAAATACCAGGTTCTAACAACTGGTAGAACATGATAACCAACCCATGATGACATTCGAGAAGATCTTATGGAGCATTTGGAGCATTTGTATCATTCGAACCAAACAAACCATTAGTATTCTTTTAGATGTAATTTTTATTTTTTGTAGATGTTAATTTTAATTAAATTGGAAAAAATGGGAAAAGGAAAAAAAACTATGCCGACACCATGTAAAACGAAGAAAAACTAGGAAAAATGAGAAAAACTTATGTGCCGCTGATGTGTCAAACGAGGATAATGGAGAAAACAAGACGGTTGCTAGTGGCCTAATAAAAAAGAATCGAGAAAAAAATAATAGTGGCCTTATAGAATAATAACACATGACACAAGCATTACTATGTTATTATGCATATATAACTAGGTTATATATTATGTTCTTGAAAGTAATTTGCTATACCCATCACATATATAAAATTTAATCTTGAATTTGATAGATATAGATGTAAAATCCCCCAAAAACAATTATAGAAATGGAGTATTTTTATCATTATTATTTTTAATAATAAATATATGAACATTTTGTATCCTATAATCCTATCTTAAGTACGTCTTATTCAATTTTATTTAAGGGATTACAACCAATGAAACGAATATAACAAGATATAATTTAAGCACATGTCGAATTAGTGAGTGCTTATATTGACCTAATACTCCATCTCCAAAAGTACTATTGTAACTATACATCACTTATGATGTATCTATATTTTATAACATAATTAGGATGTAAACATCCCTAAAACCCAACTAATTTGTCACTTTCTATGTTAAGTGAAATCAAAACTTCCCATTTTGGCTAATACATATTTTGTCATTACTTAATTAGTTATAAAAGAGCATACAAATACAAAAAGTAATAAAAAATAAAATCTTTGAATGATGTATGAGTGTGGGTCCAAAATGTAAGGTAGCCCAAAATTGCAAGGAAAAGAGACCATTGAATTGGATGTTGATAGCTTGAGTGCATTGGTGCATGATGGGAACACATTCACATGCACATGGAATAAGTGGGGGCTCCAAATTAGGCCTTCTGGTACTTGTCCACATCTCCTACTAAAAATCTTGAATGCGTATATTTATGTGATGGTTGTAATATGTCATCATATTGAAATCATATTATCATCATTTTATTTCTTTTTGTGTGTTTTAAGGTTGAGAGTTGAGTGAGGCTTACAAGATCGAGATCCGAATATGAATGCAATGTTGCTCGTCGGTTTCTATTTGTCTCGTATGGAACTCGAAGAATATAGACGTAGGTCTTTTAATTTAATAATGAAAGCTAAAATGGTATCATTTGAAGTTTAAAATATAAAACAGAGAGTTTTTTGTCGTTTGGATCCATGAACAAACATCAAATATGGTCCGTTTTTTGGCCTCATGTATATAAAAATGTGGTTCTTATAATGATCGCGCATTTATACAACGTAATTATCATAAAATAGCAACAAAACGTTGCGGAACTATCGATCGATTTATCGTGTTGTACCATATCCCTAGTAGGCCAAGCATCCTGTTGCATTTGAAACTGATATTTAAAATATTTCACTTAAATCCCTAGTTTTAACTCTCTAGCATGCATAAATTTATATATTTTTAAATGGTTTGACTCCAAACATGACACGTCCGTGCACATACCATTTTAGACTTTATTTTTATACAAATCAACAAAGTCCATTTCAAAAGATATGCAACAACATACCATTTCCTCTCATATTCATCGTGCTTATCATTTAATAAAATGTTGTTTCCTTGATTGAGTATTAAAAACTTTGAGATACTTGAAACAAACTTGATACAAACTTAAGTCATATATTGTACATCTAACTAAATCTATAAGATACGGAAAAGATATGGTGTACAATATTAGTGTGTTGAATGTTTGGATGCAAGTAATGTTGATATAAATTTTATTGGAGGTCACCATCAAAAGCCAAATTGGGAAGAGGCCCACCTTGGTTTAGTGTTTAAGAGAATGAATGATATATAGGGGGTGGGTGGGGGTCAATTTTCAGTCGCAATCTTGAACACATAGGGTCCATAATGAACAATACATTATTATTAACATATGTTGACTTGTTATTGTAAAACCTAATGGACTCCATTATACCTCTTCCTCGAGTGAATGTTACATATAGTTTTAAATAAAATAATTGGACCTAATATTTGACCGTATATAATGAGATAAGAAAGAGAGTTTGAGTATGTGATCAAGACATGGTCTACCAAGATGCTAATTATATTTCTAAATAGTTAAATATTTTTACTGTAATAAAAGATTAACTAAAAAGTACGTGTCAACATGACATTACTTATTATCAAAATTTTTTGTTTCTCTCTCATATTAAATAATCAAATTAATTGCTAAATAATATTATTTAATTTATAAGAAGCTTTTCCAACACCTCAAACATTTTTAAAGAATGAATTTTTATAAATTTATTGTTTATAAAAAGTAAAATTTATTATTAAAAATAGTCAAATTTTGGGAGTTATAATATTTTTAAACGGTTTATTCTCAAGCAAAATGTTTAGTTTTTTTATCTTAAAATATCGTTTTATAATTAACAAATGTTTATTTTATTTACTATTTTATTTATTCAACATGTATATACACTAATCTAATAAAGATAGTCAAGTAATATACCAACTCTTTTAACTATTTTCTTTAGTCTCCTTATTTTTATTTTCATTTAAGTAAACAATATATGTAACTTTTTTAAAGATAAAGAATAGAACCAAAATAGCAATTTATTTATTTTAACTCCTCAATTAATCTAGCATTTAAATTTTCTGTATTATTTTAATATTCTTAAATAATTAAAATTGATATTGACGGATAGTTTCAATTAGTGAACTAATAATGTGGCTAGTTTGATGTTTGGACCGGCTTTTAAAAGAGCGGGTTAAATAATGTATTTTGTATCACGAGAAAAACAATAAATATATGTATTTATGTGGTTCTTATAATTCTTTACATAATATCGGTATTGTATTAAACAACCATACATAACATAGTATGTATATCTATCCATTATAATAAAAAAAAAAATATTTAAGATGAACACTTGACACAATCTTAGACGTTCTAATTCTAATTTTCATGTTTATATCTAATTATATAGTTATATGAACTATTAATAATATTATTTAATAATTTTGAGATTAAAAATATTTAGTGTTTTATAAATTAAGAAATAGATCTTTTTTATAAATGTAAGTTCTAAAGAAAGAAATTTCTATAAAATTAATTTTTTTTCTAAGTCATCAAACTTTATTAAAAATATAAAATATTTTAAAGTTGGTATTTTAAAATATAACTATTATAAAACCAAAATAAATTAATGTTCAAAGTTATAATAATAAAATTTTAAACATAAAATGGTTTGTTTTGGAACAAAATATTTATGTATTTTTTGAAAAAACATTTAAAGCCATAAGTTTAAAATATGATATCGTTCTTTTATTGTTTATACTACTTATTTGTACATAATTTTAATCATATTTTATTTTAAATATAATTAATGAATTTTCGTTATTAACGTATGTAATTACTGAGTTACTAACCGGAGAAAATACAACTGATAGCTCCCAAAATATCGTACCTTTCGAAAAAGAGTCTATCCATTGATTAGTATAGATTATTAGTTTTTCATTTCAGAAAGGTGGCCATAATGATAGTTATTCAACTTTTAATTTTTAAAATTAACCACTACTAAACTTATGTGAAATAGCACGAATGACATATCACAACCAGTGACCATCTATACTAAAAAAGTTTGTATTAAAAAATATAAAACAAAAAAAAAAACCAAGCGAAAAGTAGACGTAAAAAAATTGAACCACACAGTCGAAACATAAAACATATAAAATAATAAGTAAGTCGATCTAAGATCGCATCAGGGTCATAAGACAGGGGGAATACGCGTAAAATGTTGAAGCACACTCAAACACTACGGCGTTCTAACTCAAGTTTAGACCGACACATAAACAACAATTTTGTAAAGTATGAAAAGTATAGGAGATAAAAGTTAAAAATAAATAAAAAAACGTTAGGGCTAAATTGTAGAAAAAAAAGTAAAAAATATTGGAGTACACCACTTCTACTGACCATCAACATCGTAAAAACTCGCTTAAAAATAAAAAAATAAACCAAACAAAACGTAGACGTATAAACGTTGAAGCACGTAAGCGAAACGTAATACATATAAAACAATAAGTAAGTCGATCTAGGACCTACGCGTTACGATGATGATGTTAAACGAGGAAAAAAAGCGTAAAAATGTTGAACCACACACGCATGTTGAAACAAAAAAGTTTGTAAAAGTTGAAATATATAAGAGACCTGAGTTAAAAGTAAAAAATATTGGGGTTAAATATTAAAAGTATAAAAAAGTTCAAAGTTGAAAAAACAAGAAAATAAAAAACAAAATATGGGTACAAACAATAAAACATATTGTATTGTACAACCCATAATACACATCAAAGTTGATGTATGCAGGACCGTTAAAGGGTATGCACTTACAACACAACAACACAATGAGGAGAGTTCTTTAGAACACTTAACAGATCAAATAGGGAACTGGTTAACTATATGAGTAAGATGCTAAGAACACAAGTAAAATATGAGACAGAACAAGATAGCAAACAACACAAGTATATGGTTTTCATTCTCAAGTTCTTTTACAAGTGTTACAAAGCACAGAAAGAAAGTTACAAGTACTTGAGATACTTTATACTACATCCTACAGCCGGCCATACTTTGAAGGCCAGCTGGATACATAAGACTAGACAACTACAAAATCAAATGTAGAGTCAAAAGGAAGATTTGCCTTTTGACTAGTGACTATAACATGCCATAGCTCACATCTTAATATATTACAAAAAGGATAAAAGTACATAAAGTAGAAAGCACAGACTTACGACCTCAATGTACAGTTACCAAAAGCATGGATCTTTTCACCAACTCATGTAAGTTGGTGACTGAACAGAGTTGAAGCTGAAATATGGTCCAGCTTTATGGTAAAATACATCAGTTAAGAGAATGTTCATTAAAGTCTTCGGAAGAAATCTGTCTTCACTCTTTGGCTTCGGAAGACTTTGGCTTTGAAGCTTCGGAAGACTTCACTTTTGGCTTCGGAAGATGTTGGTCTTGGCTTCAGAAGATTTTACACTTAGAATATTTTGGCTGCATCAGACTTATAGGAATCCTTACAAACTCCCCCTAGGCTGTGTCACACCCCCGCTAAAAGCGGAAACACGGGGATGTAACGAGACCGGGATCGTCATAACACATGGTAAGCGATAGAGAGCAATATAAATAAATGATGACTTGCGTGTCATGACGACACCCGACAACAAGGGGACTTGTGTCGTGTTTAGTCAATGTTCACGACAACATAGCCATAAGCAACATGATAATGATAACACTTATACACATATGATGAAAATGTAAATGTTAATTCCCACAACCCGGGAACAAGTTTCAAAAGTTGATAATTGTTTACAAGCGTTAACATTGTTCAAAAAGATTGTTTATCAACATGAGCTAAGTCCCAAAATGCATCCTAGGGTCTCCACTAAGGCAGCACACCTAGATTCCTGGACTTGCATGATCACCTGAAAAGATATGCTTAAAACGGTCAACATAATTGTTGGTGAGCCCGCAGGTTTATGTAATAAAAATGTAAGTGATGCTGTAATAATTAAGCGCGTCGAAATACCGTGAATACAGTTATTACACAAGTAAATATCACATGACATGAGCTTTGCAACCAAACCTAGCGACATACACAAAGAAATTGTTGGCATATATTCACCCAAGGGCCCGTTCCTGGCCACTGATGGTACCAACTAGTATACCATCGAACGAGGGTGGGGGTGTCAACCCAGTAGTACTACCAATACCTAACCGTCGGTTCCCACACTGGAATTAAATAGTTGCAAAGATAGAACCACACAGCAGACCCAAGCATGTATCAAATAGTACTTGCAACACAGTATCACGTTGATTCCTTGTATGTAAAATGTATGTAAGTTGTACAGCATAAAAATTGTGTAAGCATACTTTTCCCCCAAGTTGTAAATGATTGAAAGATTGTATAAATGTGAAAAGGGGCCACGAAACTCACTTGTTAGGTGGTAAGTATGTATGATCGATGTATCCCAAATGTTGAATGCAAATAAACAGTCAAACACCTATTGACAGTTATTGTATAGCATTAATGATATGATATATATGTATAAGGCGCAATAATGATGGGTTGTTTCGGGTCGTATCAGATGGGTCACGTACAACACACGCAGACTGACACACGTACTAGATCTTATGTAGATCCAAGTACAAGACATTGTCGCCACTAATGATGATATTTAAGTAAAAGTATCGTTGTTATTGAAGAAACATTGAATAAGCGTCAATAGTTATAAGTCAATTCGATTGTTGTAAAGCGTTAGTTCAATTTGCTCAAAATAGTTTCTGTGCCCCTTTCTCGCGTTGACTTTAATATTTGTGGCCGAACAATGGCATTATTGTGTTAGTGTTACCTCGACACCACACGACATACTCACGCCACGCACAAGGGATCAAACACAACAATTTCAGTCGCCTAACAAGGTCAGACGCACGACTCAACCTCCATTCGTGCGAATCAACCCTCAATCGTGCGAATCAGCTTCATTCGTACGATTGAGCCTTCATTCGTATGACTGGCCTTCAGTCGTACCACACAGCACCCAATCGCACGACTCAACTTCCATGCGCACGAATCAACCTTCAATCGTGCGAATTAGCTACTTTCGTACGACTGTACCTTCATTCGTGCGATTGGACTCCAGTCGTGCGAATCACATTCACTCGCACATATTCAGTCGGTCACCTGACTCAATCGCACACAATCACTCAATCGCATGACTCAATCGCATACACTCATTCGCACGCATGACTCAATCGCATACAGACACTCAGTCGCACAACTCAGTCGCACGACATGTGTGACATCCGTCACTTTAAGGTCCGTCAATTAACGTGTTTGTCCGTCATCTATTCTATGTTTGGTCATTCCTCATCTTTATTTGACTCTTTATGTGGATATCATGTGTGCAATATTATCGTTGTGTGTGCATTCGTTATAACCATGTGATGACCTTAAAAAGACCTTTAAAACTTTCATTTTTTTTTGAAAACGTCAAATATACCATTTTATAAATATAATAAATGTTTTAATATAACCATTTCTTAAGTCATAATAACATTAAATGAACTTTTACAATTAATATAAAATACCTAACAAAGTCGTTTTTCAACCGAACAAAATTTGGGAAAACTCGGGGGTTAAGTGCAGGGACTAAACTTATAATTTTGCAAACTTGGGCTGGGTATAAATACCCTCATACCAGCCCTAATCCCCATTTCACCATCTTCTTCATCCTCATCTTCTTCACACACCAAAATCACCATTTTAGCACCAAATCCGACCCGAGAGGTCTCGTTTTCTTCGTCTTGACATCATCTACAGCTTAGACTACCCCTCCTTAGCAGGTAGTTGTCTTTGGTTGTCCATTTTCGAGCCTTTTCACGGCTGTCCAAACTAGGGTTTCGGGTGTTCGGGTTCAACCCGAACACACAAGGTCGTATGGGTGCGTGTGAGGTCTCTTTGCTTGTGTTTTATGCTTGTGTATGTTTGTTGAGTGTTTCTGGAGGTCCTTGTGGTGTAAAACCCGTGTTTAGAGCAGCTCGGGGGCTGCTCCTCCCGACCACAGTCGCGATTCTGCAGATCAGGCGACTGGGTCATCCATGCGATTGAGCCGTGCGACTGAGTGGGTCGTGCGACTGGATCATGCGTCTGAGTCAATCGCGCGACTAAGTTGTGCGACTAGGCATGTCGTGCGACTGAGTTGTGCGACTGAGTGTCTGTGTGCGATTGAGTCATGCGTGCGATTGAGTGTATGCGAATGAATCATGCGATTGAGTGTTTGTGTGCGATTGAGTCAGGTGACCGACTGAATGAGTGCGAATGAATGTGATTCGCACGACTGGAGTCCAATCGCACGAATGAAGGTTCAATCGTACGAAAGTAGCTAATTCGCACGATTGAAGGTTGATTCGTGCGCATGGAAGTTGAGTCGTGCGATTGGGTGTTGTGTGGTACGACTGAAGGCCAGTCATACGAATGAAGGCTCAATCGTACGAATGAAGCTGATTCGCACGATTGAGGGTTGATTCGCATGAATGGAGGTTGAGTCGTGCGTCTGACCTTGTTATGCGACTGAAATTGTTGAGTTTGACCCCTTGTGTGTGGTGTGAGTATGTCGTGTGGTGTCGAGGTAACACTAACACAATAATGCCATTGTTTGGCCACAAATATTAAAGTCAACGCGAGAAAGGGCACAGAAACTATTTTGAACAAATTTAACTAACGCTTTACAACGACCAAATTGACTTATAACTATTGACACTTATTCAATGCTTCTTCAATAAACAACGAGACTTTTATTTAAACATCATCGTTAGTGGCGACAATGTCTTGTACTTGGATCTACATAAGGTCTAGTACGTGTGTCAGTCTGTGTGTGTTGTGCGTGACCCATCCGATACGACCCGAACCGACCCATCATTATTGCGCGCTTATACATATATCATATCATTAATGCTATACAATAACTGTCAATAGGTGTTTGACTGTTTATTTGCATTCAACTTTTAGGATACATCGATCATACATACTTACCACCTAACAAGTGAGTTTCGTGGCCCCTTTTACGTTTACACAATATTTCAGTCATTTACAAATTGGGGGAAAAGTATGCTTACACAATTTTTATGCTGTACAACTTACATACATTTTACATACAAGGAATCAACGTGATACTGTGTTGCAAGTACTATTTGATACATGCTTGGGTCTGTTGTGTGGTTCTATCTTTGCAACTATTTAATTCCAGTGTGGGAACCGACGGTTAGGTATTGGTAGTACTACTGGGTTGACACCCCCACCCTCGTTCGATGGTATACTAGTTGGTACCATCAGTGGCCAGGAACGGGCCCTTAGGTGAATATATGCCGACAATTTCTTTTTGTACGTCGCTAGGTTTGGTTGCAAAGCTCATGTCATGTGATATTTACTTGTGTAATAGCTGTATTCACGGTATTCCGACGCGCTTATATATTACAGCATCACTTACATTTTTTATTACATAACCTGCGAGCTCACCAACAATTTTGTTGACCGTTTTAAGCATATCTTTTCAGGTGATCATGCAAGTCCAGGAATCTAGGTGTGCTGCCTTAGTGGAGACCCTAGGATACATTTTTGGGACTTAGCTCATTTTGTTAAACAATCTTTTTGAACAATGTTAACGCTTGTAAACAATTATCAACTTTTGAAACTTGTTCCCGGGTTGTGGGAATTAACATTTACAATTTCATCATATGTGTATATGTGTTATCATCATCATGTTGCTTATGGCTATGTTGTCGTGAACATTGACTAAACACGACACAAGTCCCCTTGTTGTCGGGTGTCGTCATGACACGCATGTCATCATTTATTTATATTGCTCTCTATCGCTTACCATGTGTTATGACGATCCCGGTCTCGTTACATCCCCGTGTTTCCGCTTTTAGCGGGGGTGTGACAGATCGGTATCAGAGCCATTGGTTATAGAGAATTAGGCAATACGCTTGACCTAGACTATAACCTAGGAACCTTCATGTAGATTTGCATGCTAGGACTCTGTATGCATATTATATCTCGTGTATGTGTTCCTCGCTGCTTGATTTGTTCATCTATTTGTTATGTGATCTTTCTACCCTATGAGAGAGCCCTTGTGCTCACTCTTTTATGGATGCTTTATTGGATCTTCCGTTCCTCTGCGCGCCGAGTTAGTTATCAGAATCCGGGTATTAAACCCGAAGAGATCTTCACAGATCATGCTATTGCGCTTGACCTTGGACATTGAGATTAACCTGAGGAGGAATATGTCTGAAACCTCGAAAGATGAGGAAATAGACAACCTCCGCTAGACTAAACGTGATTGTATACATGGACTTACAACTGTTGTGATGTGTGATGACAATAAGCATGATATTGACATGAAATACATGGACTTGATGGATTATTATGGATATGATGTAAAGGGAAGTCGGATGTCATGTAACCGGATCAGGCATCATTCTCGGTACATCGTGGGTGTGGTGGGAACGCTGCGGGGAACCCTATATATAAACATCACCGGTATACCGAGAATATGCTTGAAATGGGCTGCATGGTGGTCTTGACTGACCGGAACATGAACATTGGATTTGATAAGTGGAATACATTTGTATCTTATGGTGACTAAAGCTGATATGTTACCTCTTTTATGATTAGAACATGCCGCCTCGAAGAGTCACCCGTAGCAGTAGTGGCGGGAGTGAAGCCCCAAGGGGCAGAGGCCGAGGCAGAGGCAGAGCACCAAGAGCAAACGATGCTCCTGCCAGTAACAGTCAAGGAACAGGGAACGCCGACATGGCAGCCCTGATCGCTCAGCAATTGGCCGCACTGATTCCTACTATCGTGGCCCAAGTGAGCGACGCACTTCAACAACACCACCCTCACGGGGATGGTGGCAACGATGATGGAGCCCAAGGTGGGATTGAAACTGAAACGGGAAACGGGAACCCGACTGGAAACGAGAGCAACCAGGAAACCGGAAATGGTGGTACTGCCGGTATTGAGACTGGGGTGGTTAATGCTCGTCGGGGATGTTCGTACAAGGAGTTCGTGGCTTGTAAGCCAAGGGAATTCGACGGGAAAGGTGGGGCGATAGCCCTAACCAGGTGGTTGGAAAAGATGGAGGCAGTGATCGACATCAGTGAGTGCCTCGACAGCCAGAGGATCAAGTATGCTACTTGTTCTCTACAGGGTAAAGCCCTAACCTGGTGGAACACCCAGATTCAAGCGAGGAAGAGAGTTGCGATGCAGATGTCGTGGGACGAGTTCAAAGCCTTGATCACCGAGGAATACTGCCCTCTCAACGAGATGCAGAAGTTGGAGCATGAGTTCTGGAATCATGCTATGGTGGGGGCAGGGCATGCAGCTTATACTGATCGTTTTCATGAGCTGGCAAGATTGGTTCCGCATCTGGTTACGCCGGAATCAAAGAGGATTGAAAGGTACATTTGGGGACTCGCGCCTCAAATTAGAGCTATGGTCACAGCAGCCGCTCCTCCTACTATTCAGAGCGCAATTCTGAAAGCTGGCGCTTTGACTGATGAGATGGTTAGAACAGGGGTTTTGGGCCGAGGGGCCGAGAAGAGGAAAGATGTTGGGGAATCGAGCCGGTCGAGTGCCGGAAGGTTTGAGAAGAGGTCTAAGCCGACCAGGAATTTTGTGGCCGTGTCTCAGGCCAGAAGAGAGTATGTGGGGCCGCACCCCAAATGTGAAAGGTGCAATTATCATCATCCCCCAGGGACGCAGTGCCGGGTGTGCGCTAACTGTAAGCGCCCGGGTCATTTGGCAAGAGATTGCAGAACGGCACCGAATCTTGTAGCACCCGTCAACGCGGTTAACCCCGCCGGGAATGCAAGGGCTTGCTTTGAGTGTGGGAGCCCCGATCACTACAGGAATATGTGCCCCAGGCTGAATCGGGCACCGGGTCAACAGGGGAACAACCAGCAGCAGGTGTTGGCTATCGCTGGGAATCAAGGCCCGGCTACTCAGGGAAACGCAGCTCGGGGACGTGCATTCGTCATTGGAGCTAATGATGCTCGTCAGGACCCGAATGTTGTCACGGGTACGCACTTACTCAATCATCACTTCGCATCTATATTATTTGATACTGGAGCAGACAATAGTTTCATATCTTCTGAGTTTGTGCAATTACTTGATTTGAGTCCTAGTAGGCTAGAAACTAGCTACTCTGTAGAAATGGCCAATGGTAGGTTGCTCAGGCCGATGAGATTATTAGGAAGTGTTCGTTGACGTTGGAGGATCATACCTTTGAGATAGATTTGATACCCTTCGAGTTAGGAAGCTTCGATGTGATTGTGGGTATGGATTGGTTGTCGCAGAATGGAGCAGAGATTGTCTGTCGAGACAAGGTAGTACGTATCCCTATGCCAAACGGGGAAGTACTCAAGGTTCAGGGAGAACGACCGGGTAAGAGCTTAAAGCTTATTTCCTGCATGAAAGCACGCCAGAGTTTACGAAAGCAGTGCTACGCTTTTCTGGCTCATGTGGTTGAAAAGAAAGACGAGGAAAGGAAACTGGTGGATATTCCAGTGGTACGGGATTACCCAGAAGTATTTCCAGATGACTTGTCTGGTTTACCTCCTCCACGACAGGTGGAATTCCGTATTGAGTTGGTTCCTGGAGCTACACCGGTAGCGAAAACGCCATATCGACTAGCGCCATCCGAGATGCAAGAGTTGTCTAGTCAGTTACAGGAACTACTGGAGAAGGGTTTTATTCGACCGAGTCATTCACCGTGGGGAGCACCGGTACTATTTGTCAAGAAGAAGGATGGATCGTTCCGTATGTGCATCGATTACCGTGAACTGAACAAGTTGACGGTGAAGAACCGATATCCTCTCCCCAGGATCGACGATTTATTTGATCAGCTGCAAGGAGCTTCGTATTTTTCAAAGATCGATCTTCGTTCTGGTTATCATCAGCTAAGGTTTTTCGAGGACGACATACCGAAGACTGCGTTCAGGACTCGTTATGGGCACTATGAGTTCTTGGTCATGCCGTTCGGGTTGACTAACGCACCAGCTGTGTTCATGGATCTAATGAATCGGGTGTGCAAACCTTACTTGGATAAGTTCGTGATCGTGTTCATAGACGATATACTTATCTACTCCCGATCAAAGGAGGATCATGTAGAACATCTTCGGGCTATTCTGGAGCTGCTACGCGAAGAGAAACTTTTCGCCAAGTTCTCAAAGTGTGAAGTTTTGGCTGCGAGAAGTGAAGTTTTTGGGTCATGTGGTTAATGAGGACGGGATTCACGTAGATCCCGGCAAGATCGAAGCGGTGAAGAAGTGGGATACGCCCCAGACACCATCAGAGATACGGCAATTCTTAGGATTGGCCGGTTATTATCGTCGCTTCATCGCGAATTTTCAAAGATCGCGCAACCGTTGACCCTGCTTACTCAGAAAGACAAGAAGTTTGACTGGGGATATGCACAAGAGCAAGCGTTCCAAACGTTGAAAGAGAAGTTGTGCAACGCGCCTATACTGTCTCTCCCAGACGGAACAGATGATTTTGTGGTTACTGCGATGCGTCACATCAAGGATTGGGATGTGTACTAATGCAGAAGGACAAGGTGATTGCCTACGCTTCGCGACAACTTAAAGTGCACGAAAAGAACTACACCACTCATGATCTTGAGTTGGGCGCTGTAGTATTTGCACTCAAGATTTGGAGGCATTACTTGTATGGCACCAAATGCATCATCTTCACCGATCATAAGAGCCTTCAACATATTCTGGATCAGAAGGAACTCAACATGCGCCAACGACGTTGGGTAGAGCTTCTTAGCGACTACGATTGTGAAATCCGGTATCATCCGGGGAAAGCTAACGTGGTGGCTGATGCCTTAAGCCGTAAAGAACGTGTGAAACCACTACGTGCACGAGCGTTGGGATTGACCATTCAAACCAACTTGAAAGCTCAGATTCAAATTGCACAAAGTGAGGCATTGAAAGAAGAAAACCTTGCGGGAGAAGAATTCCGGGGGTTAGATAAACAGATGATTCGCAAGGATGACGGTATTCAGTACTTCATGGATCGCATATGGGTACCCAAATGGGGAGGTGTTCGAACCTTAGTCATGGATGAAGCCCACAAGACGCGATATTCTATTCATCCTGGTGCAGACAAGATGTATCATGATCTTAAGGATCTATACTGGTGGCCAGGCATGAAGAAAGACATTGCCTTATACGTCAGTCAATGCTTGACGTGTTCGAAAGTCAAAGCTGAACATCAGAAGCCATCGGGATTATTACAGCAACCTGAAATTCCCGAGTGGAAATGGGAGAACATAGCTATGGATTTCATTACCAAACTCCCTAGAACAAACAGCGGTCATGACTCGATATGGGTCATTATTGATCGAATGACGAAGTCAGCACATTTCTTGCCTATCCGAGAAGACTACAAGATGGATAAGTTGGCGAGATTGTACATCAAAGAGGTCGTGACACGGCACGGGGTGCCGGTGTCAATCATATCCGACCGTGATAGCAGATTCACTTCACGTTTTTGGCAGACGCTACAGAAAGCGATGGGTACTCGGTTAGACATGAGTACAGCCTATCACCCTCAAACAGATGGCCAAAGTGAACGCACTATACAGACGCTAGAAGACATGTTGAGAGCGTGTGTAATCGATTTTGGAGGTAGCTGGGATGCTCATTTACCGTTGATTGAGTTCTCCTACAACAACAGCTACCATACAAGCATTGGATGTGCTCCATTTGAAGCGTTGTATGGAAGGAAATGCAGATCTCCCGTTTGTTGGGCCGAAATTGGTGAAAGTCAACTGACAGGCCCAGAGATCATCCAAGAGACAACAGACAAGATTTTCCAAATCAAAGATCGACTTAAAGCCGCGCGAGATCGCCAAAAGAGCTATGCCGACAATCGTCGGAAGCCTCTAGAATTCAATGTTGGGGATCGTGTGTTACTCAAAGTTTCCCCTTGGAAAGGAGTCGTTCGATTCGGAAAGAAAGGGAAGTTAGCCCCAAGATACGTTGGACCATTTGAGATCACTGAAAGGATCGGTCCAGTGGCTTACCGGTTAAGGTTGCCACAAGAGCTTAGCGGTGTACATGATACTTTTCACGTGTCAAACCTCAAGAAGTGTTTGGCCGATGAATCCCTTCACGTGCCAATCGAGGAAATCAAGATTGACGACAAGCTTCATTTTGTTGAGGAACCCATTGAGATCATGGATCGAAAGGTCAAGCAACTGAAGCGCAGTAGGATACCTATTGTTCGCGTAAGGTGGAATTCAAAACGAGGGCCAGAGTTTACATGGGAACGTGAAGATCAGATGAAACTCAAATATCCACATCTTTTCGAGGATGACACTCTTGGACCTAACTCCAGCTGAATTTCGGGACGAAATTCTCTCAACTGGGGGATACTGTGACATCCGTCACTTTAAGGTCCGTCAATTAACGTGTTTGTCCGTCATCTATTCTATGTTTGGTCATTCCTCATCTTTATTTGACTCTTTATGTGGATATCATGTGTGCAATATTATCGTTGTGTGTGCATTCGTTATAACCATGTGATGACCTTAAAAAGACCTTTAAAACTTTCATTTTTGAAAACGTCAAATATATCATTTTATAAATATAATAAATGTTTTAATATAACCATTTCTTAAGTCATAATAACATTAAATGAACTTTTACAATTAATATAAAACACCTAACAAAGTCGTTTTTCAACCGAACAAAATTTGGGAAAACTCGGGGGTTAAGTGCAGGGACTAAACTTGTAATTTTGCAAACTTGGGCTGGGTATAAATACCCTCATACCAGCCCTAATCCCCATTTCACCATCTTCTTCATTCTCATCTTCTTCACACACCAAAATCACCATCTTAGCACCAAATCGACCCGAGAGGTCTCGTTTTCTTCGTCTTGACATCATCTACAGCTTAGACTACCCCTCCTTAGCAGGTAGTTGTCTTTGGTTGTCCATTTTCGAGCCTTTTCACGGCTGTCCAAACTAGGGTTTCGGGTGTTCGGGTTCAACCCGAACACACAAGGTCGTATGGGTGCGTGTGAGGTCTCTTTGCTTGTGTTTTATGCTTGTGTATGTTTGTTGAGTGTTTCTGGAGGTCCTTGTGGTGTAAAACCCGTGTTTAGAGCAGCTCGGGGGCTGCTCCTCCCGACCACAGTCGCGATTCTGCAGATCAGGCGACTGGGTCATCCATGCGATTGAGCCGTGCGACTGAGTGGGTCGTGCTACTGGATCATGCGTCTGAGTCAATCGCGCGACTGAGTTGTGCGACTAGGCATGTCGTGCGACTGAGTTGTGCGACTGAGTGTCTGTGTGCGATTGAGTCATGCGTGCGATTGAGTGTATGCGAATGATCATGCGATTGAGTGTTTGTGTGCGATTGAGTCAGGTGACCGACTGAATGTGTGCGAATGAATGTGATTCGCACGACTGGAGTCCAATCGCACGAATGAAGGTTCAGTCGTACGAAAGTAGCTAATTCGCACGATTGAAGGTTGATTCGTGCGCATGGAAGTTGAGTCGTGCGATTGGGTGTTGTGTGGTACGACTGAAGGCCAGTCATACGAATGAAGGCTCAATCGTACGAATGAAGCTGATTCGCACGATTGAGGGTTGATTCGCACGAATGGAGGTTGAGTCGTGCGTCTGACCTTGTTATGCGACTGAAATTGTTGAGTTTGACCCCTTGTGTGTGGTGTGAGTATGTCGTGTGGTGTCGAGGTAACACTAACACAATAATGCCATTGTTTGGCCACAAATATTAAAGTCAACGCGAGAAAGGGCACATAAACTATTTTGAACAAATTTAACTAACGCTTTACAACGACCAAATTGACTTATAACTATTGACACTTATTCAATGCTTCTTCAATAAACAACGAGACTTTTATTTAAACATCATCGTTAGTGGCGACAATGTCTTGTACTTGGATCTACATAAGGTCTAGTACGTGTGTCAGTCTGTGTGTGTTGTGCGTGACCCATCCGATACGACCCGAACCGACCCATCATTATTGCGCGCTTATACATATATCATATCATTAATGCTATACAATAACTGTCGATAGGTGTTTGACTGTTTATTTGCATTCAACTTTTGGGATACATCGATCATACATACTTACCACCTAACAAGTGAGTTTCGTGACCCCTTTTACGCTTACACAATATTTCAATCATTTACAAATTGGGGGAAAAGTATGCTTACACAATTTTTATGCTGTACAACTTACATACATTTTACATACAAGGAATCAACGTGATACTGTGTTGCAAGTACTATTTGATACATGCTTGGGTCTGCTGTGTGGTTCTATCTTTGCAACTATTTAATTCCAGTGTGGGAACCGACGGTTAGGTATTGGTAGTACTACTGGGTTGACACCCCCACCCTCGTTCGATGGTATACTAGTTGGTACCATCAGTGGCCAGGAACGGGCCCTTGGGTGAATATATGCCGACAATTTCTTTGTGTACGTCGCTAGGTTTGGTAGCAAAGCTCATGTCATGTGATATTTACTTGTGTAATAACTGTATTCACGGTATTCCGACGCGCTTATATATTACAGCATCACTTACATTTTTTATTACATAAACCTGCGAGCTCACCAACAATTTTGTTGACCGTTTTAAGCATATCTTTTCAGGTGATCATGCAAGTCCAGGAATCTAGGTGTGCTGCCTTAGTGGAGACCCTAGGATACATTTTTGGGACTTAGCTCATTTTGTTAAACAATCTTTTTGAACAATGTTAACGCTTGTAAACAATTATCAACTTTTGAAACTTGTTCCCGGGTTGTGGGAATTAACATTTACAATTTCATCATATGTGTATATGTGTTATCATCATCATGTTGCTTATGGTTATGTTGTCGTGAACATTGACTAAACACGACACAAGTCCCCTTGTTGTCGGGTGTCGTCATGACACGCATGTCATCATTTATTTATATTGCTCTCTATCGCTTACCATGTGTTATGACGATCCCGGTCTCGTTACATCCCCGTGTTTCCGCTTTTAGCGGGGGTGTGACAACATGCCCAGTCGCACAACTCAGTCGCGCGATTGACTCAGACGCATGATCCAGTCGCACGACCCACTCAGTCGCACGGCTCAATCGCATGGATGACCCAGTCGCCTGATCTGCAGAATCACGACTGTGGTCGGGAGGAGCAGCCCCCGAGCTGCTCTAAACACGGGTTTTACACCACAAGGACCTCCAGAAACACTCAACAAACCTACCACAAGCATAAAACACAAGCAAAGAGACCTCACACGCACCCATACGACCTTGTATGTTCGGGTTGAACCCGAACACCCGAAACCCTAGTTTGGACAGCCGTGAAAAGGCTAGAAAACGGACAATCAAAGACAACTACCTGCTAGAGAGGGTAGTCTAAGCTGTAGACGGTGACAAGACGAAGAAAACAAGACCTCTCGGGTTGGATCAGGTGCTAAAATGGAGATTTTGTGTGTGAAGAGGAGATGAGGATGAAGAAGATGGTGAAATGGGGATTAGGGCTGGTATGAGGGTATTTATACCCAGCCCAAGTTTGCAAAATTTCAAGTTTAGTCCCTGCACTTAACCCCCGAGTTTTCCCAAATTTTGTTCGGTTGAAAAACGACTTTGTTAGGTGCTTTATATTAATTGTAAAAGTTCATTTAATGTTGTCATGACTTAAGAAATGGTTATATTAAAACATTTATTCTATTTATAAAATGATATATTTGACGTTTTCAAAAATGAAAGTTTTAAAGGTCTTTTTAAGGTCATCACATGGTTATAACGAATGCACACACAACGATAATATTGCACACATGATATCCACATAAAGAGTCAAATACCGATGAGGAATGACCAAACATAGAATAGATGACGGACAAACACGTTAATTGACGGACCTTAAAGTGACGGATGTCACAGGCTGATGCTACCAAAACATTTGAATATCTTCAGCTGTTGACAGTCCTCATCATGATGATGACCATGTCCTTCTTCATTAGATGGTCAGGATCACTCAGACTCTCATAGTATCTTCTCATCTCAAAGAGATCATTGCTCGAGTAGGAGAGGTGACCTATAGGTTGGAGTTGCCTGATGAGTTAAGTGGAATTCATCCGACATTCCATGTATCTCATCTGAGAAAGTGCTTAGCGGATGAAGACATGGTTGTACCACTTGAGGACATTGAAGTAGATGAGCGGCTCAATTATGTGGAGCAACCAGTGGCGATCATTGATCGCAAAGAGAAGAGGCTAAGGAATAAAGTGGTTCCCTTGGTGCGAGTACAGTGGAAACATAGGAAGGGATCCGAGTCTATGTGGGAGACTGAGGAAGAGATGAGACAACATTACCCACGACTGTTCTAGGAATAACAGGTTTCGAGGACGAAACCTATATAAGGGGGGTGGACTTGTAACACCCGGAATTTTATAAAGATGAGAAATAAAGAATAAAAGTGAAGAGAAAAGAAAGAAATACAATTTAACCCAAGTTGAGGGGTTAAAGTTGTAAAAAGTACAAAATAATATATTATATTTTGTACAAAAGGAGTATGGCCGCCCACACTCCTTGCACATCAACTTTTGCTCGGTTTTAGAGAGAGAAAGAGCATAAGAACTCTTGGATTTTCAAAGATCAAGAAGAAGAGGTCGGATTTGAGGTGTTTAAACTCAGTTGCATTCGGGTTTGAAGGAGTTCTACCCAAAAGTTGTCAAAGGTGAGTTCTAGATCCCCTATTTTACATGTTTTAACTGATTTTGGGGCTGGAAATGCATGTTTAAATGTTTTTATGATGTTGGGTATGTATACCCGTATATATGCGTATGTGAAATGTGGGTGGGCGTAAGTTTGGAATGATTTATGGTTATGTTTATGTTATGAGCATGTTTTGTTGCTTAGAATGCTAGAACTATGCTTAGAACATGTTAGAATTGGATTTGGGACTAAATTATGATGTTAGTTAAAAGTTAGTTTGGCCATGCGCCTGAAACCCATGCGCCCAAATAGTCCATGCGCCTAGATTTATGCCCAGGCAACTAAGTGTCCCCATGTGCCCAACCTGCGCATGTGTGACATCCGTCACCTTAAGGTCCGTCAATTAACGTGGCTTTCCGTTAATTTTCTTTGATCAATCATTCCTCATCTTTATTAACTCCTTGTGTGGATATTATGCTTGCTTATCATTTTTATTCTTGTGTTCGTATCGTTAACATATGCTATCCTTAAAAACTTTTAAAACTTTCATCCCCGTTGCCGCTAAATATACCGTTTTTACATAATATTATTGACATTTATAAAAACCATTTTTAAATTATAAACATCATTAAATGCATTTTTATAATTAATATAATTAACCTAATAAAGTCGTTTTCAACCGAAACAAATTTGGGGAAACTCAGGGGTTAAGTGCAGGGACTAAACTTGTCATTTTACAAACTTGGGCTGGGTATATAAACCCATTTCCAGCCCTAAAAATTCATTATCTTCTTCTTCTTCATCTCCTTCATCTTCTTCTTCACCTCTCATCTTCATTCTAGCACCAAAACCGACCCATTTGGTCTCGTTTTCGCAGTCTAGACTTCATCTACAACCTAGTCTACTCCATTTCAGCAGGTAGACGACTTTGGTTGTCCCTTTTCTTGCTTATTCACAGTTGTCCATTCTAGGGTTTCGGGTGTTCGGGTGTTCGGGTTCAACCCGAACACATGAGGTCGTGTGGGTGCGTGTGAGGTCTTTCTGCGTGTGCTTCATGTTTGTGTATGTTTGAAGTGTGTTTCTGGAAGTCCTTGTTGTGTAAAACTCATGCTCGGAGCAGCCGAAGGCTGCTCAGCCCTTCCTGCAGTCGCGATTCTGCTGACCAGGCGACTGGGTCTGTCATGCGATTGAGTCGTGCGACTGGGTGAGTCGTGCGACTGAATCATGCGTCTGAGTCAATCGTGCGACTGAGTTGTGCGACTGGGTGTGTCGTGCGACTGAGTCGTGCGACTGTGTGTATGTGTGCGATTGAGTCATGCGAGCGAATGAATGTGTGCGATTGAGTCATGCGAGCGAATGAATGTATGCGATTGTGCGTGTATCGCACGACTGGAGTCCAATCGCACGAATGAAGGTTCAATCGTACGAATGTAGCTGATTCGTACGAATGAAGGTTGATTCGTGCGTATGGAGGTTGAGTCGTGCGATTGGGTGTTGTGTGGTACGACTGAATGCCAGTCATACGAATGAAGGTTCAATCGTACGAATGAAGCTGATTCGTACGATTGAGGGTTGATTCGTGCGAATGGAGTGTTGAGTCGTGCGTCTGGTCCTGTCGTGCGACTGAAGTTGCTGTGTGTGATTTCCTTTCTTGTGTGTATGTCGTGTGATGTTAAGGAGACATCGACACGGTTGCCATTACTAATGAAAATGTTGAAGTCAACGCTATCAAACTTACTAATACTATTCCAAATTAAATTAACTTAACATTTTACAAGTATCAACAACCGATTTGTAACTACTGATATTTATCAAATACTTCTTCAATAACAATGAAACTTTTACACAAATATCATCAGCAATGGCGACAATGTCTAGTACTTGGATCTACATAAGATCTAGTACGTGTGTCTGTTTGTGTGTGTTACACGCGACCCAGCCGATACAACCCGAACCGACCGAACATTATTATGCGCTTTATACATATCATTAATGCTTAACAATAACTGTCAATAGGTGTTTGACCGTTCATTTGCATACAATATTTGGATACATTGATCATACATACTTACCACTTAACAAGTGAGTTTCGTGGCCCCTTTTTACGCTTACAATATTTCAATCATTTACAACTTGGGGGAAAAGTATGCTCACCCATTTTCAATGCTGTACAATTTACTTACAATTTACATACATGGAATCAACATGATACTGTTTTACAAGTACTTATCTGATACATGCTTGGGTCTGCTGTGTGGTTCTTTCTTTACAACTATTTAATTCTAGTGTGGGAACCGACGGATAGGTATTGGTAGTACTACTGGGTTGACACCCTCATCCTTGTTTGTTGGTATACTAGTTAGTACCATCAGTGGCCAGGAACGGGCCCTTGGGTGTATTCCGACAATATCTTTGTGTACGTCGCTAGGTTTGGTTGCAAAGCTCATTGTCATGTGATTTTACTTGCTTATATAACTGTATTCACGGTATTTCACATCGCTTACTATATACAACATCACTTACTTATTTACTACTTAAACCTGCGAGCTCACCAACAATTTTGTTGACCTTTTTTAGCATATCTTTTCAGGTGATCATGCAAATTGAGGAATTTAGGTGTGCTGCCTTAGTGAGACCCTAGGATGCATTTTTGAGACTAAACATATTTGACAAACAATCATTTTGATACAATGTTGTAGTCTGATTAAACAATTACAATCTTTTGATACTTGTTCCTGGGTTGTGGGAATTTACATTACAATGTTATCTTCATGTGATTATGTGAATCGTTTATCATGTTTATGCTTATGGCTATGTTGTCGTGAATATTGACTAAACACGACACAAGTCCCCTTGTTGTCGGGTGTCGTCATGATACGCTTGTCATCATTTATTATATTGCATCTCTATCGCTTACCATGTATTATGACGATCTCGATCTCGTTACATCCCCGTGTTTCCGCTTTTAGCGGGGGTGTGACAGCATGCGCCTAAGTCAGACCCATGCGCCTGCATAGTGCCTCTGTGCCTAGAAGTTGCCCAGGATGACTAAGTGTTGGCCATGCGCCCATATAGTGCTCATGCGCCCAAAAGTTCCCATGCGCCTAAAGCCTTTAAATTATTTCTGAAATTTTGGGAAAAAGTAAGTTTTAGGCGTTGACTTGGGATGTTCCCAAGGATGATGTATGTTGATTATATGATGATGTGTGATGTTGTATATGATGCTTTTGATGATGTTATGTATGTTTATGTTATGGTTCTTTATGTTCCTTATTACATATTATTCCGTGGCCTTACGTGGTATGATTATGAAATGAATGTAAAGTATTATGTAACGTAAAGCGGAGTTAATGATAATGAAAATAGGAACGTAAAGAATGAATGAATGCATACATTAATGAAAGAATGAATGTAAGAAAGTCTTGCAAGCAAATGTATGGAGGTTCACACCCAATGAAGGGTGTTAGCTCAACTGTGTGCGGGTTAGCTACCACGAAAGGATGCACACTAGGGGCCAATATTTGTGATTGACCATATGTATGGGACCCTTGTCGCTTGCCCTAGGTACTGGAGTTAGCTTCGTGCATAATGTTCGGGGTCCAGTTTCGTGCATAATGTTCGGGGTCTATTGATAGACCTCAGGCCCAGTAATCAGCTTCGTGCATAATGTTCGGGGTATAGCACATGACATTGGTCCAGGATGGAAAGTGAATGAATGTGATAAATGTACTTGCCCTAGGCCCAGTAGCCAACTTCGTGCACAATGATCGGGGTATAGTACATGCCATCGAAAGTTAATGACGAACGTATGAAATGTAAGAAATGTACGATAATGAATGAGAATGAAAGATAACGAATGACGTACGAGGAAGAATGATGATGAAAGATAATAATAAGATTATCTATTTGTACGTATGATGTATGATCGCGAATGAAAGTAAAGAAATGGTTTTAAACGAATGTAAAGTATTTTATTTATAAAACCTAGAACTCACTCAGCAACGCTGACTTTTTATGTATTTTCCAGTTGGCAGGTAAGAGTTGCTGAGGATGGCACGGGGCAGCTACTTGGCTTGTTTTGGATGGCATCCGTTTTGTATAACGATAATGTTTTTGTGATGTAATGCAACGAATGATATTTTGTAACTTAACAATGATGTATTATTTTGCAAAAACGATTATTAATATATGAAATGGATTTTTGGTTAAATAATTCCGCTGCAGTGATTTTAATGATTTGTAATGTGATTTTTAAATATTATGTGCGATGATTGTCCGACTGTGAGCGTCCCGAGAACGGGGCCTTACAAAAACAGCATTCGGTTGCCTTGTCGAGCACAGAAGCTGAATACATATCGGCTACTGCAGCTGCATGTGAAGCAGTTTGGTTGAGAAGAATCTTATAAGATCTTGGAATTCAGCAAAATGAACCCACTGTGATTTACCAGTGATAACAGGTCGGCTATTAATTTGTCTAAAAACCCTATTATTCACAACAGATCGAAGCACATAGAGTTGAGGCATCACTTTATTCGTGAATTGGTGCTAGAAGGTCAAGTGATTCTGGAGTATTGTAGCACTCACCATCAAGTTGCAGATGTTCTAACCAAGTCCGTATCAAGAGAGAAGTTTGTTTACTTCAGAGACAAGCTAGGTGTTATGGAGTTTGAATCAAGAGGGGATGATGAAGAATGATTCAAACTTACACGGGTTTTTCAAGGATCTCTCGGGTGTCTCATGCACGTGGGTTTCATGCACACGTGGTTATTTGTTTTGAATTTGAATAAGTCATGTAACGGTTGTTCTGTAGCGATGACCTAGTAAGTCGAATAGCTGAGTATTTTTCTATTAGTTAGTTACCCTACTATCTATATAAGTAGGGTCTTGTAGGTCTTTTGTTTGTACTCGAAATCCATTGCTCAATAAAATTATACGAGAGTTCTCTGATTCTTCATTACTTTCTTTGTTATTTAGTGCTTTAATACCAACACGGTGGTGGTGGCGGCGGATCTGTTGCCGTTCCACCTCCCATTTGTGGTTGAGGTGGAGTCGTGGGTTGTTTTCAACCGGTGATAGTGATGTTGCACAATCCCTTTTGTTGTCGTTCCACCAATATGTCCCTTCGATCCCCTTTTAGAGTTTGCAGATTGGCCATGATTGCTGCCCTCCAAGGTGGCGCGTCCACCTCTGTTCATTTCTGTACCTGGAGGTCTGGTTGCATGTGCCCTATTCTTCGATTTACTTCTATTTCCTTTGGTTTTAGTGTTGTTTACCTAACCAGATGCTTGCTTTATCAGTGCATGTGGGTCGATGGTGGTTGTTTGTGGTTGTATTACAGGTAATGATGCACCTCCCCTATTTGGGGTGGCAACTTATGTTGCAGCCATGGCGGAGATCCGAGCCTAAGGTTGATTGATTCATGTATATTTCTAACAAATGATCATTCAACCCCTTTTATGGCAAAAGTTGTGTAGTTATGATTTCTGTTTTTACATACACATTGATTTCTTTGATGAGCAACGGATTATGGGTTTGTGTTTATGTTGAGCTCAATTACTATGTTGTGGGTCTATTGTTGAATGGACGGTGATGGTAAGCCTACGTTCAACTGAGCCTAGCTACAGTATTTGTTGTTGTTTTGCTTTATTTGATGTCATTGGATGTTAAGCCTAAAGCCTGAATCTAGAAATGTGGTTCTATTCTTCCTATTTCATCCTGAATGTTAGTAGGTGATAATGAAAAACACGTGTTGTGTTCGTTGTTATGGCACGGTAAACAATTGTTTGTAGCCACAATGAGACAATGTCTGAGCCTTTTAAAACACGCTGAAGAAACGCGCAACGCGCGTGTTTGAATACATCTAGTTACTTTAATATATAGAATAATTTGCAACAAAATGGAATTAATTCATGTTTGCATAGACCGAATCATTTCAGGTGTTTATTATTATATAATTTCAATTAATTAGAAAGAAGAATCGAACGTTAATATGTGTGTAGTCTACATAATGTTTATTGACAAAAAGATATCAGATTGAGCCATCAACCGGATGCATTGGCGGAACTACATAAAATTGAGTCAAGCGACCTCATTTAATTTTAAGTTTTGTATACATAGAATTTATTTGAACCCATAGATTCTCATATAAAAAAATTGAAGGAAACCTTTAAGAATTGATCAATTGTACTAATGGTAAAATCTTAAAATTAATCCCCTCCACACTAATTTTTTTGGATAATTTATCAAGTTTCTTTATCGAATTTCTTCTCTTTCAAGTTTCAAATTTAATATTCCAACTGGCGGAGTTTTATATAAAATTTTACACTACCGGTACCGGACCAAAAATTTACACTACCGGACTAAAGTTAACACTACCGACGGAAAATAGAGAGGGGGCGCCCCCCCCCCCCCCCCCGGTCCCAACTATGCTTCGCCACTGATTCCAAGCGCCATGCTTGTCTTGTCTTCATCCTTTCAGGACCGGTTCAACGTTTTTTTGGCCCCAATTGAACTAAAAAATGAGGTCTTTTTTTGTAAAATGTAATCTAAACAAAAACAACCTAATCAAATTTCTTTGAACTAAAAAGAGGCAAAAGAAGGCCAACCTATGTCGATTAGATTAATTGAAGAGGAAGGAACTTAGGAAAGGTCATTCGATTTGTGAATTGTGTGGCTGTGTTTCTTTAATAACATATCAAATCATCAAAATTTTCATCGAGACTCAACTATTAAGTGTTATTCCCGTTTCAAAATTCCATTAACCCATATAATATCAAACCCGCTATAATTTCTTTTAAAAATGAGGGCCCTTATTCTTAGGGGCCCTAAGACTGTGACTTCACAAATTATATTGTAGAGCCGACCGTGCATCCTTTTGTCTTTGATCTACTCCTACGTAGTCTTTTGATTTGTTCTTTACTCATTCTATGGTTTATGATTGTTTTGTTTTTATTTATTTTTATTTTTATTTGATTAGGAAGAACTTCTATGGTGAACCTCATCTTTTTTCTACTTTTTTTTTTCTAGTTCTCTTTACTATTCGCACCCTTTAAATTGGCGTCTTTTTTGTTATAAACCTTTAAACTTTATTTCTTTAATAATTTTTAATTAGCTGTGAAACTTGATTCTTGATTGAAAGATGAAACTTGGATTGAAGTTACAGTGACTTTAGTGATAAATTTTCAATTATAAAAACCCAACCCGACCCCACCCGAAACTTATAAAGTTGTTCAAATAGAGATATAGGTACCAAAGAAGAGATCCCAATATAAAAAAATTTGGTTCCATCACCGACCGAATGTAAATAAAATTTTGAACATGTGCGATTGTAAAAGAATTAGCAACTCCTGTTGTAGATGGAGACTTCTAAAGTAAAGTAACAAATAGTTAAAAGAAATCCATAAATAATATTAAAAGGGATGTTTAGTAGTTTTTTAATATCAAAATCGGTAAACTATACAAAGTAAAACACACCAAAAGCTCAAATCTATAACACACCTGAACATGCATAACCCAAAAACTAAATCAAAGCCCAACACAATACGCAAAACAAACGAAAATCAATGCCGCAAGAAAGCGACAAAGTCCAAAATAAAAAACCGACGAAAATCAAAGCCCCGAAAAGAGCAAACAAAAGGAAAACCCAAACCTTAATAGCGAGAATCGTCAGGGTATCGATAACGAAAGAAAGAAAGCAGGAACCCGGAGAAAGACAATGACAAATCAAAAACACGTGTCCAGATACCAAAAACCCACAAAAAACCCCACCCCAAAATCTCGAACTCACACCCAAAACAAACCATATTAAAACACAAATAAACAAAAAAAAAAGAAAAAAAGGAAGAAAAATTAAAACACAAACAAAAAACAAAAGAAAAATTAAAACACGAAAAAAAAAGAAAAAAATCCACCCTAACCAAGCCTTTTAATAAGAATAGTAATAACCCCTAATATTTATAAGTGCTTAAGGAATTGATATCCAACCAATAACAACACCATATCGGCCCAAATTGAAAGGCCCGTGTACAAATGTTTTTATGGGCCAAAGTGAAACTTGAAGAATATGTACAAACGGATCACTGCAATTGATGTCATGGCCCAAGTACCAACACCCTAATCCAGCTTGTTTATATATTGCAATCTTTTTCTTTTAGAAGTAGTAGAATTATAGACTATTTCGAAAAGAAAATCAACTTTATAGATTACATAAGAAATTTATTGATCCTATAATAATATCCATTTACAAACATGCTTACACCAGAACTAATCGAACTATATTTCCTTGTTGGCAATATAGTTTAGTGTAGGTTTGAAAATCAGTGTCAATGCTCAAGTCAAAAAGGCATAAACTTCTCCACGTCAAGCTTGCATGTATGAAATGTCAACATTAGATGTATGACAAATATCTTTCATTATCTCTTTTTCACGGTTTACAAAGTCCACTATCTTTTAGTGTATGTAAAATTCCACGACCAATAACCACTTTGTTTGCTTGACGTATATGAGGATAAGTCTAAGTCTTTGAACAAGTTTGTTCGTTCTTTAGTCATCATAACTGTACGCCCTGATACACACTCACAATTGACAGCATTACAAGATGCTTCAAATCAATTCATTTTAGACACTTCAACTTTGTATTCAAACTTTGTTTGTTACGCATAGAACCAATAGAAGGACGTTTCTAACTCGATGAACCAACATTAGTTACTTAAAGAATGTATAACTTATAAATTTCATTCAAAAATTTTTCAGCCATTTACATAAAAGAAATGAAACATCCAAGTCGTCATATAAATCAATTGGATTAGTAAATGTGGACATTTGATAAGACAATCACGTGATGTTTGGAAGCACACAACATTGATAAATAAAAGCCATTAAATATAAAAGCTGATTTTTTATAGTGGACATAGATCGCACTTCATGCAGTCGACAGTAACATATTGAAGAACTCCATTGACACATTCCCATTTTCCACTGATAAAACTACAACGTTCACAGAATCCATTCTTAATAATTTTTTTTCACAAAAACATTAGATAATAAATAAAAGGAAAGAAATTGGTGGGAAGCACCTTGGATATAAAAAATAAAATAAAATATTAATAATGAGAAACAGAAACACATGCCAGCTAAACCTTCAACTAAGATATATAAGCTTAGCCTACACAACTTACCTAACATGATGCAAAAACATAAAGAGTCAGCTAAGCCAGCAAAGTAGATGCAAGCTAAGCCGCTAACATGAATACAGGCTCCCCTAGCAGGGTAGATGTGGGCTAAGCTACTAACATGGATATAGGATGACCCTAGAAGGGTAGACACCGGTTAAGCCGCTAAGGTGGGTACGAGTTGATCTTAGAAAGGTGGATGCGGTCTTAGCCGCTAAAGTGGATAAACGGCTAAGCCCGCCACTAAAGTGGATACAGGCTGACCATAACAAAACAGATCAGCCTACTAGTAGGCTCAACCTGCAACTCGGCTCAACTGAGCAAATGGGAAGATGCCACCCACAAATAATACATGCTAATTAATGGTGCTAAACAGGTCGTGTTCTCGGGTCTAACCCAACTCGAACCTAAAAATTTTACACGAACCCGACGGCCCTATTGTTCCGATGGAGACACGACCCAAACCCGCAAATTATGTCAAAAGTGTCAACCTAAACACGACATGAAAATTTATATGGTGACATGAACACGACCCGATTGACTCGATTTTTTAATTTTTTATATTTTTCACATATTAATACTTTAAAATTACTATTTTACAACAAAAAATATCAATTAATATAAAACAACTATATTTTAGTGATAAAACCTTATGCCAATTTCTATTTTAAGTTATTAATTTTGAAATAAAACACATAAAAAATTTAATTTGCGATGCAAAATATATACAAAAAAATGTAAAATAAATTAAAAGGGTCAACCAGCAAACCTGTTGGCCCGAACCATACCTGTTTAGCTAAGCGGGTTCACGAGTTCGACCCGAACCTAACTCGAACCCGTTTACAGTAAAACCAAACCCGTAAATTTGGCGTTAGGTCCGTGTCGTGTTTTTAGGTCATGTTAGAAATTCACACCCTAGTGCTAATGTGTCTTAAAGGCTAGATGACATGCCATATAGGCGGAGTTATCACACCACAACCGATGGCGGAATCATCAGAGCGGACAAATGTAAATCGATTGTTTATGTTACATGGTATTATATAATTTGAAATAATATAAAATATTAAATAATACTAATCAAACAATACATTACAATAAAATAAAAACTTAAATAAGCACAACAAAATTGTCTTTTAATTTTGACTAAGTCCAAGCCCTAAATATGGATATAGAAGTACATTAATCTACATTTCATAAATCATATGAAAAAGTAACGAGTCAACTAAAGAATTAAGCGGTGAGTAAACACAGGTTTTGCATACAAATATAGATTGATTAAGATGATTGAAACAATTCAAATTACATAACAATATCAAGACTTATATTTTAATAGTGTAACATAAAAGACAAATCAAACACAATCAAACCTAATGACTGAATTGACTCGGTCTGCAGTCAAAGCTTTATGATAGAATATGTGAATTCGGTTCCAATCACCACTCGAATATTCATATAGGGTGGGTTTGTCAAACCAATAGATCTATTTTTGTTATCATGGTTGTATGAATTAGTGATTATGTTATCATTTAGTTTATCTAACTATGCACATATAATTACAAGTAATAACATGTCTTGAATTGAATTTTAAAATAGAATAACAATGAATAACAATGATTGAACATGAATCACGTGATTTTCACAAAATATAAGACATAAAAATGGGCTATGAATACTCACTTGATATAATATATAGAATGTAAGTGTAAACATCAAAAGTTTTCTTACGGTTTAACTTAAAGAAATATGTCTTGGATTAAAACAATATCATGAGTTAAGGACTAAGCTTTGATTAAGGTTTAAATTGAGATTTAGGGTTTAACAAATAATTTAAAATAATGGCATTGATTTTATTATGAAATAAATTGATTAAGAAATTGGATTTGAAAATAACGATTAGTAATAAAAGAATAATTAGATATTATTAAAATATTTAATTTGTAATGATTGAATAAATAAAGTTTGAATATTTAAGTTGTGAAAAATGATTAATTTTAACAATTAGTTTTTTAAATATCTTTATTCAAAGTCATTAATTTAATAATTAAATGATTTGCATTTGTAATAAATATTAATTTAAAGTGATTTGAAATAAATGTTTTTTATTTAGTTTAATTTTATAACCTTTTAAAAACTTATAAATAAAATTATAGCATTTTATAACATTTATAATCTTTATAATTATAAAAAATATGAGTTTTAAAAATTAATTAAATGTTTTTGGAATAGATTAAATTAATTACATAATTCTTGTATTAATTTCATAATATATTTGTAATTTCTGGAATTTAATTTATTCTATAAAAAAAGGTTTTAAAAATGTTTAGGGGCGCTTGGGGTCGAACCCGGGTGTCCCCTATGGCCCTATGTATGTGTGTATACTTACCAGTTGAGGGAAAGCCCATGTACTGGCTTACATCTAATATACAATGTTTTAAAACATAATATAAACAAATCCCAAATTGGCATAAACCCTAAAATCGATTTCAATCTGATTGAACACCAAATCGATGTTGTTAATAAAATTAATCATGGGGTAAATGTTTCCCACATGAAAACGAGTGTGTGTGAGTGTTGAATTACCTAGATTTGATCTGAATGAATGATGAACATGTGATTGAATGGTTGTGACAGGGAGACAAAATCAATTTGGAGGTGATGTTGTTATGATCAAATTGATGGTCTACGAAGCTTCTAAATGTGTTAATAATAATAAGGCCTCTATCAATTTCGATTGAAATCAAGTGGAAGATGATAAACGAGTAGGTTGCAGGTTCGAAAGGTTAAGGGTAATCAAATATGATATGTTGTGTGTTTCAGATGGATGTAAGAGTTCAAATAGGCTTAAAAGATCTACTAGAGTGTTTTCCCTCATTTATATAGATCCAATTTGTGATGTTTCGAGTCAAATGAGTAATGGGTTGAGTTGGATGTTAAAGTTTTGAGTTGATGATGAATTTTACCGTTATAGATTGATCAATTGATTCGATGATTATACTTGCAATTATTACAGGAAGGTTATATGTTAATGAATTCGATTGATTTTGTAATTTTTTGAGTTGTACTAGATTTTGTTTGAACAAGCCTCGATTTCAAGTCTATAATAGATCATAACAGATGATATAATTGAATTGCATTATGTTTCTGAGTTCGAAACTGGTTCGCAAGTATAGGGGCGTTTTATTGGGTTTAAGTCGATAAATTTTATGGTTTGTGTGTTGCAAGAGGTTGCCGGAAACCTGGCAGGAGCATGGGAAAGTCGACAAGGATGGTTTTCGTTTGGGTTAAGATTTATAGTTTAGGTCACTGAGACTTTAATAATTATATTTCATTCTCAAAACCTTTTAATTAAGCTTTAAAATTTACATTTCACACCCAAACTTTATAAACAAACCTATTTTAAATAATAAATCAATTTATTTTAATAAATCTTTATAAAAAATTTCAAATCTTAAAAGACTTTGCAATCTAATTATTTATTTTAATTGGATAACTAAATTCTCATAAATGTTAATAAACCTTATAAAAATTTGCTTTATAAATTATAAAATTATATTAAATTGATTAAATGACATATTTATTGTATTTGGAACACAAAAATAAAGAAAATGACATAATGAATTTGATTTACAAGATTGACTAAAAATGGGTACAGGTTTATATTTTTAAAAATGAGTCAAATGTCACACGAGTCAACTTACAATTCACACGTGTAAGGCCCCGTTCTCGGGAAACCTCACAGTTGGTTAATCATAGCATCATTTTAATAACAAAACAATGCAGCGGAATAACATAAACATTTACTTAAAACTTGCAGTTGATATTGTGATCATACATTTGTCCTTTAATTGTAAATAAAACATAGTACTTTTTCCTTTAAATTACAATAAAAGATTTCATAAACAGGAATGCCATCCATTGCCATCCACGTAGCCTCCAACCGATGCCACCTCAGCATCAGCATTTACTTGCCAACTATTATGCATAAAAGTCAGCTTCGCTGAGCGAGTCCTAGTTTTAAATAATATAAGAAAATATAAACTTTATCCTTCATATAATGACCACGCATACATCATAATACATAACATTTCTTGCATCATATAAGCACGTTCATTATCTTTCATTCTTTCATTATCTTTCATTTTCATCATAAGCGAGATTGCACAAAGCAAGAGCTCCATGTTGATCGACAACGAATGTCGATCCCTGTCGGTACACATCATCATGGTAGCTAACCCCCGACAGTTGATCCACCCTGCAAGGCACATAGCCCGCTCATGAATACGGATCAATCATCATACATCAGACTCACATAAGTGAAGTCTATCATAGTGCTTGCAAGACTTTTCATCATCAAATGGGCTCGGGGTTAACATTCATTAAGTTTCACTTTTCATTAATATCTTCCACTTTAATATATATAATACTTTACAGATAAACAACACAATATATCAAGTACATGCCATCATAAAAACATCACCGACCCGCCGCGAGATAGCGGGGGTTCGGGGGCGGCAGCCCCTGATAGCGGGGTCCTAGGGCAGCAACCCCTAGTGGGGTCCAAGGGGCAACGCCCCTGGCTGGGGCCGGGCTGGCAGGTCTGCGTGAATTTTTTTTTATTTTTAAGTATTAATATAACACATTTCCTTATAAAAAAATCGATCTTCCTATTAAAACCTCTTAAAATCTTGGTCATTTAAAAACGTATATTTAGTATGCATAACAGCCCCAAAACATGGAAAAACTTATAAATAGAGGATCTAGAACTCACCTGGATACCGTGAGTAACTTCTAAACTAAGCTTTCTAGGTTAGGATCACACTACACAACCTGCAGATAAGTTAACACTTAAAGATGTTTATTTCTGCCTAAATTCGCTGCTAATTTCGCTGCCAGAAAAGCAGTTTCGCTGACAGGTTCGTTGGCAGTTTCGCTGACAGTTTCGCCTGCCAGTTTCGCATGGCAGTTTCGCCCAACTTTCGTTGGAATTTCATGGCTGCGAAATTACCTGCGAAACTATAGTTTCGCAGAAAAACCCACAGTTTCGCAGTTTGAATATGCAATTTCGCTGGATGCACAGATAGTTTCGTAGATCGCATAAAAATTACGAACCAGTCCGTTTTTAACCCAAAATCGCAACTTTTTTCGTCCAATCTCTTGGTTTAGCAACCATGAGGCTATTTCTAAGCTTTATACATATTTTTATACGTAAAAATGAGACCTTTATGCGATTCTTTACAACTTTTCAAAACCTAAAACCCTAGAATCCGGGTTTGATCTACAGAAGGGTTTAGAGGCCGATTCTTACCTGGATTTGTTGCTCCTTTCTTGTGGTTTGATGCTCAATCGTTCAGATCTTCAATCCCTTAACCTTTGAAGCTCCAAATCTTGAGTTTTCTTCACTTTCTCTCTCTACTTTCTCTCTCTACGAGTTTTGGTGGATAGGGTTGCAAATGAGGAAGATGAAGGCTGATTTGGTGGGTTAAGGGCTGATTATGGGCCTTTAATCCCTTAGGCTACTACCCAATATGGCTAATTTAGCCCATGGCTATTTCTTTACCTTATTAAATACCCAATAGTTAAGCCCATTATCCTTAATGACTCGTTTTGATTTTTCGGTGTGTTACAACACGTGATGTTATCTTGTACTGTCACGTGTGGAATTACCTTCCTTTTGTGCCGGACGCGCAGACTTAGCCGATATCTTATAGGATGAAAATTGATAAAATGAACGCCTGGGATCAATTGGATCAATAATGACCAGATGACTTATAGGCTTACTTTTCATAACTATTTCGAAGAAATATTGGTTAACTATGACCATTTAGGTAAAATTCCCCTTTTTTATTCATGAATTAACAACTGTATAACACTACTAAAAAAGGGATGAAACTTTAAGTGTTCTTTTGTATTATTCTTTCACTAACCGAAGATATTAACTATGGTGTTGGATGAGTTGGTACATGTCACTCTTTTTTGTTTGCTAGAAATGTGCAATTACTCATATTTTAAACATCATTATAAGTAATAGTTAAATATGTCATGGACTGCAATGATATGTATAGTTGATAGTAGTGTAGTTAATATGAAAATTGCTGGTGATGAAACATATTGGTAACTGAAGAAAAAAATTTACAAGCATGACTTTAAACAAGCTTTATTTCAATATCTTTACAAGATAACCACACATCAAGATAGATAATAATAACCAATGATCCTTAGCCCAACTAGTTAAGGTGAGATATTTATGACATGTAAATAAAGGGGAGTTCATGGGTTAAAGTCTCACTCTGAGCAAAAAATGCTCAGAGTTTAGTCAGGAGGTTTTCTCAACAATGGGTTTCCTCCTGGGGTTGGGGGTGCGGTCCCGGCTGGGAAACGGATAGCTGGAACCGATTAAGATAACACCTACCCTTCGAAGTAGGGTCATACATTTACCGTTAAGAAAAAGATAGATAATAATAATTTGTGAGATCAATATGAAGTGATGAAGAACTTTCTAGGTACGAAGAAAGTCTAGCTATTGGTTACTATCCTTTGTGGTTTTCTTATTTTGACTTTGAAATATCAAGGGCAAGGGGGATTTTTGGGTTTTTAGCTATATAGAACTGATGAGTCAAAATAAACTGAATGATTATACACTAAAGAGATATTTAAGGTCAAGTGCCATTGATGATACAACTACTACCACTAAAGACCATTTGTTTTTCCTGTTGAAGGCTTATGTTACTGTTACAATGAAGATATATAAACCAAAGTCCAAAACCGATGTTGTTAAAGATTGGTGCTCCTAGTCATTAGCAAATGATATAGTGATTCTGCTCGTGCAACTAATCCTATCAAAAGTAAAAAAGCACAGCTGATATAAAATTACTAATATTAGTTAGAGATGGTAGTGTTACAATAAAATATTAATATTGTATACAAAAAGTATTAAGTGATTAATAAGTTATCTATCCATTATATTTTACTCTATTAGAATTTACAAACAGTGAAGTTTTGTGATTGGCTGATTTCTTTATGAGGCTCACTCTCAATCACCCACATCATTTTTATCTACACTCTTCTTAATTCTCTCTCGAACGCTACCGTCAACGGGATCCTCCAGCAACATGCAATAGGAATCGGAGAACAGAGAGAGGGAGAGTGGCGAAGAGGGAGTACCGGCGACCTCTCAACACAGGATGACTACTTTCCAATTCCAACCACGCCCACCGTCTCCATTGGTGGCTTTTGTCGCCGACGTTAAAGTCTGGGTGGACCGGATCCCTTTGATGTGTGGCGTAATTAAGAAAGGAAGGTACGATGTTCTCCGCTTCCCTTCATATCTAGATCTGAGCTGAATCATTTATAAAGGGACCGGTTACTGCTAAGAAGGTAAGTGTAGAGCAATGCGTCTTTTGCGATTTTTGTTTATCAAATCATGGGTTTTTTATTTGAGAAACAATATATCTTTCTTTCAATTTATTATTGTTTCTTTTTTACCTTTAATATATTGACTCATGATAATGGATCCAATTGAATATGTGGGGTTTTGGCTTAAGTTATTGCATAGTTGAACTCGAATTTTGATTCTTGGAGACCAACTATTTGTGGTGTTTTATAAATTTTGGTTTACTCTAAAAGAAAAGATACAAGTTTTGATAAAGAAGGTAAGGTAACACTTTGGCACTTTGTAGTTGGGGCCCATTATTTCTTAAAATTCTAGGCTTTCATTTTTGTAGGGTAATTTTCAGGATTTTTTTCTTTGCTCTTCATAGCAGGAGATTGTTGATCTAATTTCGATGTAGAGAGATTTAAATTTTTTATTAGGATTACCTTTTTTTGATATTGCTTCTTTAGCTTTGTTTTTACTACCAATAATGTTGGTTGTTTTTTTTCGTTTTTAGCTACTTGTGTTTATTGATCTGGATTTTAGTTCTTCCGCCTTTAGTGGTTTACAAGAAAAGGGTATGTCCTTTGTTTTATGTAACACCCGGAAATTTTTATAGATAAGAAAGAAGAATAAAAGTGCAGAAAAAGGAAGAAAACATAATTTAACCCAAGTTAAGGGGTTAAATGTGTTTAAAAGGACAAATGAATAACGTTGGTGGATAAAGCAACATGGCCGCCCTTGCCATGTTACTTTATCCTTTTCATTCGGATTTTTAGAGAGAGAGAGCAGAACACATTCGGGTTTTTGAAGAAGAAGAACAAGGAAGTCGAATTTAAGGTAAGATTTGGTGCTTTTAAGTTGTTCTTGGCTAGTTCTAGCCTCGGGTTTGTGCTTGTGTATGTGTTTATGTGTTCGGGTGTGTGTTTTGGTGGGTTTTAGGTGTTTGAGCTCATTGCATACGGGTTTGAAGGAAGTCATACTCAAAGTTGCATAAGGTGAGTTCTAGAATCCCCTCTTTACATGTTTTAACTGATTTTGAGGCTGGAAATGCATAAATGAACATTTTTATAAAATGGGTATTTGTACCCGTATGTTTATGTGTATGTAAATGTGGGTGGTTTATGATTTGGGTGAATTTGATGTTATGAATATGTTTAATATGTGATTATGATGCTTAGAATGTAAGAACTAAGCCTAGAACATGTTCGGATTTGAGTTGGGGATTGAATGATGTTGTTTAGCCTTAGTTGGTTGCCCATGCGCCTGAAATATAGCCCATGCGCCCGACGGTCGAATTGCCTAAGTGTTTCCCCAAGCGCCCAAAACTCATGCGCCCAAATAGTTACCATACGCCTAGGTTTAGGCCAGATTTGACTAAGTGTCCCATGCGCCTAAGATGCCCATGCGCCGGGGCACTCATGCGCCTCCATAGTGCCTATACGCCTAGAACATTGCCAAAATGCCTAAGTGTTGGGTCATGCGCCCAATTAGTGTCAATGCGCCCAAAAGCTCCCATGCGCCTGCGTAGTGCCCTTGCGCCTAAGACATAGTTTTATTTATGAAACTTTGAGGAAAAGTGAAGTATTAGGCTTTGACTTAGGATGTTTCCGGGGGGTGATGTAAGTTGACTTTATGGTGTTGAATGATGTTGTATTTGATGTGATTGTCGATGCCATGTATGGTAATGTATGTTTATGTTTATGTTCCTTATTATATTATTTTCGTGGCTTTACGTGGTATGATTATGGGAGTAAATTTAAAGTATTATGTAATGTAAAGCGAAAGATAATGATAATTAAAAGAGGAACATAGAGAATGAAAGAATGCATGCATTAACGAAAGAATGAAAATATGAAAGTCTTGCAAGCAAAAATATGGAGGTTCACACCCAATAAAGGGTGTTAGCTCAACTGTGTGCGGGTTAGCTACCCCGGAAGGATGCACACTGGGGTCCAATCTTTGTGATTGACCATATGTATGGGACAATTGCCGCTTGCCCTAGGTACTGGAGTCAACTTCATGCACAATGTTCGAGGTCTATTGATAGACCTCAGGCCAAGTAACCAGCTTCGTGCCACATGGTATTGGTCCGGAATGAGATGAGAATGATAGTGATGAATGTACTTGCCCTAGGCCCAAGTAGCCAGCTTCGTGCACAATGTTCGGGGTAGAGTACATGTCATCCAAAGTTAATGACGAACGTATGTGATGTAAGAAATGAATGATAAGTATGAGTATGAGAATGAAAGAATGAATGAATGATAACGAGTAATGTACAATGATGTATGGTGATAAAAGATAATAATAAGATTATCTATTTGTAAGTATGATGTATGATCACAAACGAAAGTAAAAAACAGTATTTAGGCAAAAGTAAAGTATTTTATTATAAAACCTGAACTCACTCAGCAACGCTGACTTTTGTGTGCTTCCAGTTGGCAGGTGATTGTTGCTGAGGATGGCACGGGGTAGCTACTTGGCTTATTTTGGATGGCATCCATTTTGTATAACTACGACGTTTTTGTGATGTAATGCAAACGATGATATTTTGTAACAGTTAACTAAGTTGTATTGTTTTGCAAAAGCAGTCATTAATATATGAAATGGTTTTAAATTATTCCGCTGCGATGTTTTTAATATATTCAAATGTATATTTTATGTTTTATGTGCGATGATCGTCCAACTGTAAGCGTCCCGGGAACGGGGCCTTACAAGTTGGTATCAGAGCCAAAGTTTAAGAGAAATGGGTAAATATTTTCAAAAGAAACCTAAACTTAAACTAAGAATGGGACAAAATGGAAGGATGCCAGTCCGAGTAGCTACGTGCCATCAGGTATTTTCTTTAAAGCTAATCGGCATTATGTGCGCATGTCATGTGGCTTATGTGTTTTAGTAGATTTAGATACTGATGTAGTCAGGATAGGAAATGCTTAGGGTATGAAGAGTAAAGTAAGTGGCTAATCACAACTGGCCATTGTAATTAGGAACTTACTATACTTAACATAAACTGAGCTATTACCTTGAATGACCGTGTTGGTGTTTGGATCTTATAGTGTGTTTAGAGGATGGTTGGTGGAAGATCTTTGAAGGCTTCTCGAGGCGGAGATCATAGTGGACGTGGTGCTGGACCACGGGTCACAAGAGTAAGGGCTAGGGCTAAAGAGATGGCCCATGAAGAGCCCAAACCCCTCATCCGGAGGGTGGTGATGAGAGCGCTAACTTAAGGGCCTCAGTGAAGGAGGATGTGGTGGAGGAGGTTCACCAGGTCATGCAGACGATTCTATCGTGTGTGGTGACCGAAGTGATCAAAGCTGTGAGGGAAGGTGAGAGGAAGGAAAGAAGGAGACCTGCAAGGGAAGGGGAGCAGCCAGAGACTGAGAAGGTTGTATCTAGTGATGAGGAGGAAGAGGAAGAGCCTGTGCAAGAGACTGCACGAGGTTGTAACTATGGGGCATTTCACAGATGCAAGACCCGACTTTCGATGGCAATGGCACTGCTGCCATTGCCCATCGGTGGATGCAAGAGATGAAGGCTGTGCTCGATATCAGCAAGTGCAGGGAAGATCAAAAGGTAAAGTTTGCTACCCGCTCCTTTGTGGATTCGGCTTTGTGTTAGTAGGACAATATCGTCTAGGCCGAGGGTAGCGGAGCGATTGGGAGAATGAGGTGGAGTGAGCTGAAGAAGTTAGTGATCGAGGAGTTCTGTCGTCACAGGGAGCTCGACATAGTTGAGAGGGAGTTCCTGCAGCTGGAGGCGGGAACCATGACACACCAACAATGCACCACCTAGTTCAACGAGATGGCACGGCTGGTGCCGGATCAGGTGACGCCTGTGTCAAGAAAGATCAAGAGGTACATCCAACGCTTGCCGGCGGATATCTATAGGCACATGATTGCTACCCGCCAGGTACGTTTAGGTCGGTGGTTGACCTGGCTGGAAGATTATATGATGAGAGAGAGGTGGCGCCGGTTGAGGTGGTAAAGAAAGGGGGTGGTTATCGGAACTGGAATGGGAAACGGTTTGGACATGGCGAGGCCGCTCCAAACAATAAGGTTGCTAAGGTGGATGACCGGCGAGTGGTTACACCCGGTGCGGGGTCGAGAAGGTGTGGCAAATGTGAAAGGGAGCATATCGGAGAGTGTAGGTAGTGATTGAATGTATGCTTCAAGTGTGGGAAGCCCGGTCATATAGCGAGAGAGTGCAAGGTGACGAAGTGTTATAACTGTGGTGGAGAGGGCCACATGAGCAGGGACTGCAAGAAGCCGAGGGCCGAAAGCTCTGGGCAACGAAGAAGGCAGGGAGTGAAGGGCAGAAGGCGAGCGTCAAAGCATTCACGATGACCAGCCAGGAGGCTAGGACAGACCCTGATGTCGTGTCAGGTACATTTCTAGTAAACCAAACTCTTGCTTCTGTGTTATTTGATTCAGGTGCTAGTAGGAGTTTTTTTTATGCTGCTTTCTATGCTAAGTTGCCTGTTAGTAGTAGAAATATTGAAGAGCCCTTCGATGTAGAAACTGCCATAGGTAAGTCTACCAGGATTTCTGAAATGATAGAAGGTTGTGACATAGAATTAGAAGGTCATAAGTTTCTTGTTAGACCGTTCGTTATGACCTTAGGCGGGTTTGATGTAGTCCTAGGAATGGACTGGTTAGCGACCCATGAGGCGAATATTGTGTGCCGCAAGAAGATGATTCGAGTGATAGCGCCTGACGGGAGTTCGGTGACGATCTACGGTGATCGAGTTACGACTATTCCGAAGGTGATTTCGATGGCGGTGGCGGGAAGGTGCATGAGGCGTGGATGTAGTGCTTACTTGGCCTACGCAAAGGATGTAGATACGCCAACACCACAGCTGTCTGATGTACCGGTTGTGTGTGAATTCCCGGACATGTTCCCAGAAGATTTACCAGGTGTGCCACCGAACCGCGAGATCGAGTTTCAGATTGATCTGACACCCGGTGCCCAACCTGTTGCTAAGGCACCGTATCGGTTAGCCCCCTCCGAGATGAAGGAGTTGATGGAGCAACTGCAAAGTTGCTTGATAAGGGGTTTATTAGACCGAGTATCTCTTCTTGGGGTGCTCCAGTCTTGTTTGTGAAGAAGAAGGACGGCAACATGAGGGTGTGCATCGACTACCGTGAGCTGAATAAGTTGACAGTAAAGAACCGGTACCCGTTGCCAAGGATTGACGATTTGTTCGACCAGCTCCAAGGTGCCAGTTGGTTTTCGAGAATAGACCTTCGATCTGGCTACCATCAGTTGAAGGTGAAGGAGCAAGATATTCCTAAAATAGCTTTCTGTACGCGTTATGGACACTGCGAGTTTCTCGTTATGCTTTTTGGTTTAATCAATGCGCCAGCTGCTTTTATGGACTTGATGAATCGAGTGTGCCGGTCGATGTTAGATAAATCAGTGATTGTGTTTATTGATGATATCCTGATTTATTCGAAGAGCGAGGAGGAGCATGCCGGTCATATTCGAGAAGTGTTAGAGACGCTGAGAAAGGAGAAATTGTATGCCAAGTTCTCCAAGTGCGTGTTCTGGTTGCGCGAAGTTCAATTTTTGGGTCACGTAGTAAATCCCGAGGGGATTATGGTGGATCCGGATAAGGTGGAAGCGGTGACTAAGTTGACCCGCAAGGATGTGAAGTTTGTATGGGGTCAAGATCAAGAGAAGGCTTTTGAGGAGCTAAAGGCGAGGTTGACTCAAGCTCATGTCTTTTCATTACCTGAAGGAAGTGAGGATTTGGTGGTTTATTCAGATGCTTCTTACTCGGGGTTGGGTTGCGTGTTGATGCAGCGAGGAAAGGTTGTAGCTTACGCATCCCGACAATTTAAAGTTCATGAGGTTAATTATCCTACTCATGATCTAGAGCTAGCAGTTGTGGTCTTTGCATTAAAAATTTGGAGGCCATACCTGTACGGGACAAAGTGCATCATCTTCACGGACCACAAGAGCTTGAAGTACTTCTTCGAGTAGAAAGATTTGAATATGAGGCAGAGGCGATGGTTGGAGCTCATAAAGGATTACGATTGCGAGATCCATTACCATCCGGGCAAAGCCAACGTGGTGGCAGATGCCCTTAGCCGAAAGGAGAGGCCTGAACCAATTCGGGTGAAGGCTTATCAGTTGGTTATGACCTCGGATGTAGTGACACAGGTCAAGGAGTTTTAAGACGAGGCATTGAGAGAATATCGTCTTAACTCTGAAAGGATGAGAGGACTAGTTGCGGGGTTAGGTGAAAACACTCTCGGTGTTAGAGCCCGATTCGGGAGGATGTGGATTCCTCGTTATGGGGATCTACGTGGGAAGATCATGGAAGAAGCTCATAAGGCTCGATATTCCATTCATCCTGATGCTACTAAGATGTATCAGGATATGAAGAAGATTACTGGTGGCCGGGCATGAAGCACGATGTAGCACAATGTAAGGATTCCTAAAAGTCTGATGAAGCCAAAACATCCAAAGTCTCTCTGCAAGCATGCACTAAAGAACTGAAGTAAAAATGCTTCGGAAGTTTTACATCATGCACTAGAAATATTCTAAGTGTAAAATCTTCCGAAGCCAAGACCAATATCTTTCGAAGCCAAAAGTGAAGTCTTTCGAAGCTTCAAAGACAAAGTCTTCCGAAGCCAATCAGTGAAGACAGATTTCTTCCGAAGACTTTTAGAGAAATGCCTTTATCTGATGTACTTTACCATAAATCTGGACCACCTTTCCGCTGCAACTCTGTAAAGTCACCAACTTACATGAGTTGGTGAAAGGTCCGTGCTTTTGGTAATTGTACATTGAGGTCTTGAGTCCATGTCTTAGTATCATACTTGTGGTTAATCCAGTTTACTGTTTGATTAAAGTTGGGTTAATCTCCTCTTTGTGTTGTTGTGTTGTAAGTGACCACCCTTCACCGGTCCTACAATTGGTATCAGAGCTTTTCACGCTCTTGATATAAGATCTCACCATCTTAAGATCCCTCACACACACAAAATACTAAACTTTTCAAATGGCAGCCATTTCAAAGACTGATATGGAAACTGGAACCATAAACAAGTCCCCACTGATCACTCTTGATGACTTTGATACCTGGTGTATGAGAATGGAAGGTTTCATCAGGTCTCTAGACTCAAGAATGTGGGAGTCTGTTGAAAATGGACCTTTCATACCCAGCACTCCTTCTGCTACTGGTGCTGGTATAATTCCCAAAGATATGGCTAACTACTCTGATGAAGATAAGAGTAGAGATTGACAGAAAACCCATGACAGCTCTTCAAACTGCCCTTCCAAACTCTGTGTACAGAGGTTTCAAGAAGTGCAAAACAGCTAAACAGCTGTGGGATGCACTAAAACTGATGTATGAAGGCCCCTCTGAAGCCAAGGAGAACAAGAAGGATCTCCTGAAGCAGCAGTTTGAAAACTTCACCTTCAAAACAGATGAAACCATGACTTAGCAATACTTCAGGTATGTTGAGATAGTGGATACCCTTGTGGATGGAGGAGTTCCTCTTGAAAATAAAGACATTGTAAGGAAGTTCATGTTCTCACTTCCTAGGCAATGGACACACTATTGTGCGGTGATCAAGAGGACTGAAAATCTCAAAACTCTTACTCTGACAGAGTTATATGGGATTCTCAGTGGCTACCAGATGGAGATGAACATGCAAGGTTCATCTAGCAACTCCAACAATCAATTGGGTTCAGCCCTGCTTGTGCTTGAAAGGGATAGCATAGAACCCTAATGCTACCCTGACAATTCACCAAATGGTCCTTTCATCACCTTCCTAGAGACACCCAGGAAAACTACACTCAAAGAAGCCTATTCCAAGAGACAAGCTCTTCTCAAGCCTTTGTGTCTTCTGATGAAAGCTGTGGCAACTCTCTTTTCACTCTTGAAGACCTGGATTGTATCCATCCAGATGATCTGAAATATATGGAAATAGTCCAACAGATGGCTCTTCGCACTCATAGAGCCAAGAAGTTCTACAAGAGAACTGGAAGGAGGATTCCAAGCAATGCAACCAGTGGAAAGTTTGGCTTGGACAAAAGCAACGTCAACTGTTACAACTGTAACCTGATGGGCCACTTTGCTAGAGAGTGTAAGGCACCTAAAACATATGGTGGCCAAGCACAAACCAGACCAAACTACACTGAGAAAGCCCATTAGAATGAGAAGCCAAAGCAACAAGCTGCTGTTGCTGTTGAAGAAGGAGGCTTTGACTGGAGCTTTCAGGTGGAAGATGCTTCTCCAAACCAAGCACTAATGGCAGATCATGATGAAGCCAAGGTATTGGAACATCTCTGTTCTCCTGAATGCATTGCTAAAGTTAATAGATACAGGTCCTATAACTTGGAGATGAGATCTGATCTTGAGTCCTAAAACATTTTAAAATCTGATTTTAGAAAGTCTGAAAATGATTATAAACTAAAGATAGAGGACTTAGAGAAAATCGTTTCAGTTCTAAAACATGAGCATACAGATTTTAGGACTCAAATCAAAGATCTCATAACCAAGCTGACTAAGTGCCAGGCTGAGCTTGTGATCAGCATAGCAAGGGCAGAAAAGAGTGTTCTTGAAGAAGAGACCTTCAAGAACATGATATCCTCATCCCTGCACAACAAGGTGTGTTATCAAAATAGACAGGGACTGGGATCCAATGAGATAGCTCCTCCACACACAATATTGTCTGTAAGATATCCTAGGTGTGGAACTTGTGAAGATGGGTTTCCTCTCATAGATCCTATAAGTGAAGAGGATGAAGAAGAGATAATGAAGAATTCCTCTAAGAAGAGTGAAGAGGAGGATTCTAAGAAGGGCCACTATCCTTCTGAGGAGAAGAAGATTACTGTGAGGACCAAGTCAATGAGAAAGAACTTGATCAGGAAGAGCAAAAGAAAAGCAAGGAAGGCTCAAGAGATCAAGGCTACTTTTGACTCTAAGCAGAAACAAGTTTTAATCTTTGCAGGGTTTGAAGTAGTAAAGACTGAAGACATCAACAAAAACTCTTCAGCTAAGAGTTCTAGTTCTTGTTCAAATCATCTCAGTACCAAGAAGAAGATTGATCTGCTGTGTACCACTGCTGCACAGCCTGGACCATCAAACTCCAAGAACAGTTCCCAGCCCATAAGAACTGTCTCAACATCTGCAAATATGAAGGTGGAGAAGGGATGTGACCAAAGATAGTCTTGTTCTCATAAGAAGACTCTTGTGAAGAAGAAAATATTGTGTGTCATGTGTGAAAGTACCTCCCACATTGCTAAGGATTGTCCATACAATCCTAAAAGTACTGTCCATATGACCAAGACAAAGACTTCAAAGAGTTCCAAGAAGATTCAAGCTTCGGAAGGAAAGTCTATTTCCTTCAGAAACTCCAAATCTAAGAAGAAGGCAAATGGAAAATTACCTTCGGAAGAGAAGTTGGTCTCGGAAGAAAGGAATTCTTTCGAAGCACTGAAGTCTGCTGCAGTGACTGCAGAATCTTCCGAAGGTTCTGTCATCAAAACTTCCAAAGTCCCAAAAGCTTCCGAAGTTTTGAAGGTCAAGTCCAAGACTCCAAAGGTGGTGTGGAAGTCTAGGAAAGATCAAGCAACTGAAAATTCTCCATCAACAACAGCTCAAGATCCTCCTAGCACAACCATAGGATCTATTACTGTTGCATTACCTTCTAATATACTTAGTGAGCCCAAGACAAATAAGGCTTGGGATTCCAAATGTAACTAATCATTCTCTTTGTGCAGGATCAGCTCAAGACAAACAAGAATGTCTGGATCATTGATAGTGGCTGTTCTAGGCACATGACAGGCAATAGGTCACTACTCAATAACTTTGAAAGGATTGACGGAGGACCAGTTGCTTTTGGAGGAGATGAAGGTGGTTACATTTTTGGAAGGGGCAATGTCACAAATGGTAAGCTTAGCATTGAAAGGTAAACTTAGTGTATCCTAATTTTGTGATCAGAGTCATAACATGCTCTTTACTGAGCATGAGTGCATTGTTCTCAAGCCTGGAGTGGTCATTCCTCATGAGCACGTCCTGCTTAGAGCCCCCAGGAAAGGGAACATGTACAAGATGGACCTGCAAGAAACATCTCCCTCTGGAGAAGTTTCATGCTTTTTGTCTAAAGCCAATAGTGACGAGTCTTTCCTATGGCATAAAAGAATATGCCATGTAAACTTTAAGAACATGAATAAACTAATTAAACATGATTTGGTAACTGGAATGCCAAAGAAAGAGTTTACAAGTGATGATCATTATGTTGCATGCCTGAAAGGGAAGCAACATAAGATATCTCACAAGCCTAAGGAAAAGAACTCCATCACTACTCCCCTACACTTATTACATATGGATCTCTTTGGCCCCACCAGTGTAATGAGTCTAGGAAGGACCTCTTATTGTTTGGTGATCACAGATGATTTTACAAGATTCACTTGGGTTTTCTTTCTTAGAACTAAGGATGAGACCCTTGAGATTCTGAAGAATTTCATCTTAAAAATTGAGAATCAAAGTGATCACAGGGTCAAAACCATAAGATGTGATCAAGGGACTGAATTCAAGAATCAAACCATTGATGCATTTTGTGATGAAAAAGGTATTACAAGACAATATAGTGCTCCTAGGACTCCTCAGCAAAATGGTGTTGCTGAGAGGAGAAACAGGACACTAATTGAAGCTGCAAGAACTATGTTGTCTGACTCTAAATTGCCCATCACCTTCTAGGCAGAGGCAGTAAACACTGCTTGCTATGTGCAAAACAGAGTTTTAGTAGTTAAGACACATGGTAAGACTCCTTATGAACTTTGGCACAAAAGAAAACCTTTCATTGGCTTTCTCAGGTCATTTGGATGTCCTTGCACCATCTTGAATACCAATGGACACTTCATTGGATACTCTTCTCAGCCAATGTGACTTTCAATGAACACACACCCTGTGTGGCTAGTTTTGGTCCTGATTGGCTATTTGATCTTGATTTAGTTACCAACTGTTTTAATAAATCTTGTGAGAATGTTTCAGGATCTGCAGAAAATTTAAATACAGTTGATCCTGATCTAAGATTTTAGCTAAGAAGACCTTCAACTCATACATCTTCAGCTCCAGTTGGAACTACTTTAGCAAATGAGGTTTCTATCAGCACTACAATGACAAACTCAGCTGATACATCTGGGGTGCCTTCAAATTCCAGCTCAGAGGCTCCACAACCAGATAAAGATACCTCAATTGTGGAAGACAACAATGGTGGTGGTAAAAGTGATCAAGAATTCCTTGATGCTAATAACCACACCATAGATGACAACATCAATGATGTCACACACTCATTGGATCAAGTCAATCTTGATAAGTGTGGTGATATGGAGGGTGAATCATCTATGCCAGATCTAAATTTCTCAAATTTAGATCTTTCTAAGCAACTTGCTGTGATCCCTCAACTTAGGATCCACAAGTCTCACCCCACCACAAACATCATTGGAGATGTTGTCACAGGGGTAAGAACAAGAGGACAAACCCATGAAGCAAATGTTTGTCTTCACTCTTGTTTCTTATCCCAGATAGAGCCAAAGAAAGTTGATGAGGCTCTAAAGGATGGAAGTTGGGTTGAAGCTATGCAACAAGAGTTGCTTCAATTTAAAAGGCAAAAAGTTTGGAACCTTTGTCCTCTTCCTCATGGGAACACTACCATTGGAACCAAATGGGTGTTTAGGAATAAGAAGGATGATAGAGGCATTATCATCAAGAACAAGGCTAGACTAGTTGTTCAAGGATACACACAAGAAGAAGGGATAGACTACACTGATGTCTTTGCTCCAGTAGCAAGACTAGAAGCTGTTAGAATATTCCTGGCATTTGCTGCATCCAAGAACTTCAAGGTCTTTCAACTTGATGTGAAGTGTGCTTTTCTGTATGGAGTGATTGATGAAGAGGTGTATGTCAAACAACCACCTGGTTTTGTAGACCCTGATCATCCTGATTATGTCTGCAAGCTTGACAAAGCTCTTTATGGGATGCATCAGGCACCCAGGAAATGGTATGAGACATTGTCTGAGTATCTTTGCAAACATGGATAAGGAGAGGTACTATAGATGGAACTCTTTTCATCAAAGGACAAGAAAATGACATATTGCTAGTTCAAATGTATGTAGATGACATCATCTTTGGTTCAACTAATTAAAGCTCTGCAAAGACTTTGAGAAGCTGATGAAAGACAGATTTGAAATGAGTGCAATGGAAGAACTCAATTTCTTTCTGAGAATTCAAGTGAAGCAAGTTGAAGATGGTATCTTCATAAGTCAGTCAAAGTATGTTCAGGACATACTCAAGAGGTTCAACATGACTGATTGTAAGATTGCTAAGACACCCATAGCCAGAAACCACTCCCTTGGACCTGATCTTGAAGGGGAGTGTGTAGATGAACACTTATACAGGGCTATGATTGGGTCTCTTATGTATCTTACTACTAGCAGGCCTGATATCATGTTTGCTACATGCATTTGTGCAAGATATCAAGCCAACCCTAAGATGTCTCACCTCATCACTGTCAAGAGGATTCTAAGATACCTCAAAGGTGCTTCAACACTTGGTTTATGGATATCCAAAGAATCCTGACTTCAATCTGTATGCTTATACAGATAGTGTTATGGTGGTTGTAATATGACTGCAAAGTCTACATCTGGGGGATGTCAATTTCTTGGTGGAAGGATTGTCTCATGGCAATGCAAGAAACAATCCTGTGTGTCTGCATCAACTGCTGAGGCTGAATACATTGCTGCTGCAAGTTGCTGTGCTCAAGTGCTTTGGATTCAAAATCAGATGCTGGACTATGGATTTAACTTCAAGGAGACTCCTATTCACATAGACAACTATAGTGCTATCTCTATCACTGAGAACCCTATGCAGCACTCAAGGACCAAACACATGAATATCAAGTATCATTTAATAAGAGATAACTATGAAAAGGGATTAATTAAACTAGTCAAAGTTCATACAGATGAACAATATGTTGATCTGTTTACAAAAGCTTTTGATGAACAGAGATTTAAATATCTAATATCAGCTATTGGGATGATTAACTTTGAGTAGATTTTTCTTAAAACTAATTCTACTTATTTCTTAAACTATGTGTGTCCTAAGTTGTCTAGTTCATCACTTTCATAAGCTCATGTTTTTCTTTGGATAAAAAAAATCCTTTTTGAAGATTATCCTTAGACTCTTGAAAATTTTCTGATCCTTCGAAAGATATATTTTTATCTTCGGAAGAAAATCATGTCTTCAAAATAAATAACTGTCTAAGAAATTTTACCTTCGGAAGATGTTTCAATCTATCTTCCGAAGCTTAAATACTTGTCTCAGACACTTATTTGTTTTTAAGGACTTTTTCCTTCCGAAGCAAAATTTAACTCTCGGAAGCTTTGTTGTTTTACATACAAAGCATTCAAGTTTTTATTTCTCTTCCGAAGCAAAAGTTTCAAGATTCTCGAGAAATTCTTCCGAAGTCATTTTAGCTTCGGAAGCTTTTTCATTAAAACTTCCGAAGATAATTTACCTTCGGAAGCTTTTCGAATTCCAAGAAAACTAATTTTTGAGCAAAAGTAAACTACTTTTTCAGAGGTGGGACCGACATTCGGATTTCAAAGTTTATCCTCTTTCATTAACTTTGATTCAAATCCTTTTCACATAAATACCCAACGGTTCCCCCTCTCTCTCACTATCTCCTTCAATTCTACTATTCCTCAAACCTAATTCCCAAACCGCCTTTGCTTTTCATCTTTCTTCATCCTTCAGCTTCTAAAATGGCCAACCTCAACGTGAAAGCATACGAGTCGTTATGTTAAGCATCTAATCCTAGTCTTTATGTTCTCTGCGTTAGAGGATCGTAGAAACAACCCAGATTTCTCCATGCAACTTCACAGGCAACACAACCAGGTTGCTCTGTTAAGCTCTGAGAAATATGATAGTTTCTCAGAGATTTGCCGTTTCTTAGCTTTATCAAATTACTTCACCTCCCTAACCATTGATCCTACTCTCTATGAGGATCATCTGCTTGAATTTTGGAAGACCTGCCAAGAGGTCATCATGGATAGGGAGAAGGCATTGTCTGCCACAGTGCAAGGGAGGACAATCTTCATCACTCCGGCCATCATCAACACTCACTTGTAGCTGGATGATGAAGAAGGTGAGTTGTGCTTTCCAAAGGAAGCTGTCAATCATTCCTTTGAGCAGATGGGCTATGAGGGAGATTTCTCTGTAAAGACCTTCAGAAAAAGGAAGGTCTCATCTTAGTGGAAATACTTACTCCATGTGGTTATCCACAACTTGTCAAACAATCATGGAGGATGGGACCAGATTCCTGAGGATCTCTCCTTCATAGTGCACGGAATGGTTCAAGGGGTCAAGTTCAGGTACTCTCAATTTGTCTATACAAATTTGCTTGCTAACATGGACTCCTTAGAGTATTATATGTTTCCTAGATATGTTCAACACATTCTCAACTGTGAACTGGGCTCACAGTTAAGGGAAACAGATAATATTTTTAAATTGGGACAGATGAAGCCCGGCGTCTTTTAAATCATGAAGAAGCCAACTGTAGGCTTCTCAGGGGTAGAAACAGCCCTTGTCCCAAAAATGTTAGAGCTCATTGCTCAAGGTGACAACCACAAGCTAGTGTTGAACCCACAACTTCTACCTCTCTACCACCAAAAAGGCCTCACGTAATCCTCACCTATCAAAGAAAATCCAAACGAACCCCTGCTAAAGCTATTGAGTCTGTGCAGGTCCTCATATACTCACCAATACAGGAGGAAGTGGACACTAGAGCTCCCACTTCCCCTGAGGAGCAAACCACTCCTATCTCTTCAACAATCAGGGCTGAGGTTCCTCATGCTCACCCTGATGAGCTCACAAGCCCAACTGCCTTAAGCCTTCACTCTGAGTCTCAACACTCAAGTGAACAAACTTTTGGGGACAGCTACCATCCGCAGCCTTTTGATCTAAATCAACCCATTCCAAACCTTTCATTCTATACTGATGAAGACTTAGGTTTCAATGAGTACCATGAGTCTCTCTTCTTTTCCCCTACTCAAAGAGAGATGAGTACTCCTGAGTCTCCTCAGTCTAGCCCACATCAGTCACCTATAACTGAGGTGGATACTTCTGAACCTGCTCAGGATATCCATATGGAAGAGGCTCTCACTTTTGCAAGTGATTATATTATTAAGACCTCAACCATGGCAACTCAGCCCATTGACATTTCAACTGAGAATGTCAATGAGCAGAGGAAATCCACCAGCCAAGAACCTGAAGCTGGTGGTGAGAGAGAGGACTTTGGTCCAATCATCTCATCCCCCAATGATTCTTTTGATGAAGAAGAGGGGAATCTGAGACTAAAGGTGCAAAAATTGTCAAAAACATGCTCTTATTTAGTCTCTAAGGTTAGTCACCTTGAATCTCAGGTGACTACCTGTCAAGATCAGCGATCACAAGTTTGATGTATTAGAGAGTAATGCAGCGGAATGAAATCAAGAATTAGTCAAATTATAGCAAGAGTTTGTTATTCGTAAACAAATGCGAGAGAATATTTTTCTGTGATAAGGAATGTTTCAATAATGCCCAATATTATTGCTAAATCATTCACAGTTACAATAAGGTTGGCACTCCTTATATAGAGTGCAATCACTGCTGTAATCACGGGATGGTGATTACTAGCAGATCTAGTACAAAAATAACTAATACTTAACAAACTACTGAAATGTTCACAACTACTGAGAACATGTCAGAGTGCTAAGTATAAAACATAAAACAACTGAAAAGAAACTACTGAAACTACAACGACTGAAGAACAAGCTCTTCAGTCGTTTTACAAAACTACTGAAAAGAGAAAACATAAAACTACTGAAAGTAAACCATCACAACTACTGAAGAAGTCCTCTTCAGCTGTTATGACAACTTCTGATACTTTGTCTTCAGCACTTGTCTTCAGACTTTGTCTTCAGACTTTGTCTTTAGCACTTGTCTTCAGACTTTGTCTTCAGCACTTTGTCTTCAGCACTTGTCTTCAGACTTTGTCTTCAGCACTTGTCTTCAGACTTTGTCTTCAGCACTTGTCTTCAGACTTTGTAATCAGTTGTTGTCTTCAGCTGTTGTGGACTTCAGTAGTTGTTGTGACGTCTGTGGGACTTAAAGGTTTTTTTCTGATCCGGCTCATTGGTTCTTTTGGTCCAACAAACTCCCCCTGAACCAATGCAGCCAAAACCTTTAACTTTATTGAGGTCCCACTTATTGTTGGCAAAATGGTTGTTCTTTTTCCTTCTTGATCAGTTGAGAAGATGACCCATATAAGCACCGGCCTGGAAGTAAGTCTCTGATGATTTGGTTGGCAAAGTATGGATGGGAGCTCTGTATTGGGGAATTGGACCTGAGCTGTTCCCCCATCCATGAGACTCACTTCCCATGTATAAGCCTGTAGGATTCTCTGGTGTATGCTCTGAGAAACATGATTTGTTCTTCCATGGTAAGATTCTCTGGTTCACCATCAAACAATCCTTCACGCCCATACAGCTCTGAGATGTATTTGGCCTGTTTGCCATTTTTGAGCTCAACTGTTGTGATCTGTCTGTAAGCAAACTCATCTGGGTGATTACCTTCAAGTAACAGACTGAGCTCATTTTGTTTGAAGTTCTCAAGCTTCTTGTAGACTAACCCCTTCTTAATTACTTGTTTTCTAACATCTTTTGGGGAGGCTGTTTAGTCTCATAAGCCTTCTTGAAGTCTTCTACAATTTCCCAGGGTGATACTACAAGGACCACTGTGATCTCTTCATCTACGATCCTTTTTATCTGGCCCTTGTATCTTGCAGGAATGTCCTTCTTCACAATTCTGTGAGCCACCCTAGGATCAGGCCATATCCTCACCTTTTCCTTTTGATATTGAAATGTGTTGGCAAGGGTGTACAGTCTCAGAGCTTCTTTCTTCATACTTATTATTGATGAAGAAGCAGCATAAGTTTTGTCTATGCTCTTCAGCATCTCCTCATCATGAAGCCTTTGCTGCTGCTCTTCTTCTATCTTTACTCTCACAGTCTCCATCTGTGAGGTGGGAGTGATGGGCATAGATTTGGCTTTAGGCAAAGTTAGGACTGCAGAAAGAGGCAACCTATCTTCTTCCTCATCATCCTCTTCATCTTCTTCTTCTAGCCTCAACATCCTTCTCTTCTTCTTCTTGGATGCATCATCGGCTGTTGGTTTTGAGGGTAAAGGAGTTGGTTTAATGGGTTGTGGTAGTGGTGATTTTGAAGTGGTAGGTTTTGCAGGTTGTTCTAGCATTCTTGTAATGAGTGAGGCTTTGGAGTATTTTGCTAGTTCATTTCTGTTCCCAGCACCTGCTTCATTTAGTGCTTCAATCACTAATCCCTTAGTGTATGCTTCAGACGTACAGATCTTGGTGGTTATTGCCAAGATACTGTCCCTGGTCCATGACTTAATCTCTATCAATGATCTTCCAAGATACTTTGCAATGAATCTGATCATGATCTCCAGTCTTTCTCTTTCTAACACATCATAACTTGCCCATCTTGAGTTAATTTCTTCAACTTCAAGTCTTCTAATCTCTGAGTCAAGCTGTGCAGTATCGAACCCTTGTCTATATAGTTGATCAATAATGGAGTCCATAGATTTACTATGTGTAGCATCCGCCATTTTGACCATCTCATCAAGTTGGAGTTCTTTTTGGGGTTCTTTTTCTTTTCTTTCAATCTTCCTTTCTTATATGTGATATGAAAGTCTTTGTGACTTTCACTCACTTGATCAGTGTCAGCTCCCTTCACATACTCTTCTTCCTTCTCAGTCTCTTTCACAACCTCCTCTTCCTTCTCAATCTCCTGTTCTTTCTCTTTCAATATGCTCTTCCCTTTTTCTTTCACTAACTGACTCTCCCCCTTTTTGGTTGCATTGGTTGCAAGGGTTTGAGTAGTAGAAAGCCTTGTGCTCACAATCTCCTCCACCAGGGGCTGTATGATTGAGGGAAGTCTCTCATCCAAGGTTTTGATCACAATGTCTGTGATCATTGGGGTGATGAGAGGTAGGGATTTATGGAAGATAGCAGCTGTTTGCTCAGAGGGGTTCTGTCCCTGAGAAGCAGTGCCAGAGGTAGAGGCTGGTGGATTGTATTTTTTGATTGGCTGAGTGTTTAGGAGACCTTCAGGTGAAGGTGCCATCTGTGGGTGTATGGTGGTGTCAGATGGACTTGCTTCTTGAGAGAATTGGTCAAGTAGTCTTTGTAGTCTACTGACTTCTTCCTCAAGAATTGTGTTCTGGGCTAGAACATCATAAAAGAAGCCCAGGTCATCATCAGCAGATGCTGAATCACCTGACCTCCTGCTAGTAGCAAGATGTACATGCCCTGGGTGTAGACCAGTTGTAGCATGTGCCCCTTTTTCTTGGAACTGGGGACTTCCAGCCTCAGGACGATGTCCTTCATCAGCTGTTGCCTCTGATGAGGTCTTAGCCATGTTACCAGCCTCAGTCTGATCATGTGCTGATGCAGAAGAGGTGGCAGCCTCACCAGATATTCTGATCTCCTTATCTACACTAGGAGACAGAACATTTAAACCCCTGTGCTGTGGGTTGTCAGAAGCATGTTGATCCTCTTCCTCAATATCTGTGGTTTTCCCTTTAGGTGGTTGTTGGGGAGGAGGAGAGGCATGCAGCTGAGTCAGCACGTTTGCAATTATAAGTGTTGGACTTTGGGGGGCATTTTCATGAGGAGATAGGGTAAAATCAGTATGCACCTGGGGAGAATGGTGTGTTTCAATGGCAATCTCCTCAAATGAGGAAGATTCCAGATTTGTGGGTACCCCTTCTTTGGTTGCTTCAGGCTCCTTTTGAGAGGAATCCTGAGCGGCTGTGGCTGGTTGAGTCTCTGATACTACTGGGGGGTTTACACCAGTAAGTATATCCTGTCTTGGTGGTACAGGAGCATCTTCAGGGGACTCATCTTCCTGAATAGCTGTTTTGGTTCGTTTTGTTTTTGGTTTGGTGGGGACTTTGGATTTTGTGGTGGTGGCTGTGGGTTCCAGCTGCGTGGGTTTGCGCAGCTTGGCAGCCATTTTGAGTGATTGGTCAGAGTTGTGCCGGGAGTATACTTCAGGCAATACAGCCATAGCAGGGACTCCCAGGCCAACAAGTCCCTCAGCTTGAAGCTGGTTTTCAATTATGGCCATTATGAACCGAGGATATAATATCCAACGGTTAGAAAGTTGTTTTTGGGCCATATCCTTGAGCTCTAAGAATAGTATTTCAGAAAAATTTAAAGGTTGTTGCTCAAGGATGGAGTACAATACCTGTTGCCACCTTGTGGACATTTGATCCCATGATGAAGTCTTGGGGGCCAGGCAGACATTGACCATATGAAAGATAAGCCGTTCAGCATCCTGGAAATGTTTCTTCAATATGGTAGAGGCACTCAGGTTACCTTCGTATCCATGGTGGGCAAATGATAGATCTGTGGTGCCCTTTGGATAACTAGTCGGGAAAGTGGCATCATCCAGATTGAGGGTTTGGCGAAGAATCTCTGGATTGATGACCACTTTTTGGCTATGGACAAACGATTGAAGAGACTCTGTGTCATTCTCCTCAGAGACAAGAGTGACGTTTGTCCAGAATTGGCTAAGGGATTCGGCATATATGGTGGGGTTTAACAGAAAAGCTGTTTGGTAAGGTGACTGGACCATTAAATCAATGGCGTTGTGAAACTTGGTCCAGTATGGCGATTTGGTAAGGTGAGCGACACAGTTGTGTCGTGGTTTTAGTTGCATGGTCGCCATGGATGAAGAGAGGGTACAGAGTTTTTGAACGTTAGGTTTGAGAGGAGAGGTGAGAAAAACTCTGGTGGGATAAGGTATTTATAGGGTAGGGTTATGAAACGACTGAAGGTTTTGGTGTTAGTCATCATTTGTTGAAACTACTGATGACGTGGCATTAACTTTCAGAGGTTTGAAATGACTGACCGTATTGGTGTGATCATCAGTTGTTATAAAACAACTGAAGACTTGGTTTTAACCGTCAGACGTTAAAACAACTGAAGACTTGGTTTTAACAGTCAGACGTTGAAACAACTGAAGTCTTTGATTTAGTCTTCAGTAGTTATAAAACTACTGAAGACATTTGTCATCAGTGGTTGAAACAACTGAAGACATGGTGTTGTCTTCAGTAGTTGTAAACTACTGAAGACATAGCTTTGGCTTCAGTTGTTTAGAAACAGCAGTTGTAGAAACAACTGAAGAGAAATTACTCATCAGCTGTTTTCGTCAATTCATAGCTTTTCAGCTGTTTCAGTCTGACCTCCACACTTCATCAGACTTAAATCTGAGTTTCAGAGGTTTCATTGGTCATCAGTACTTATCTGCATTTCTGACATCAGCAGTTGTAGTTACATCAGCTGTTGTGATTTCATCAGCTGTTATAACTACATCAGCTGTTTTAACAAGTGAAGTATTTATATATGACATGGTTACCAATGATCATCAGTATTTATTACTGAGATTATCAGTAGTTGTCACTTATTCTAGCTGCAGCATACCAAGCCTTAACACCAGGTTGTGGAAAGTTGAACTATCCAAAGGCTTAGTAAAAATGTCTGCAAGCTCATCAGCACTAGGAACAAATTTTGGATCAATCAGACCTTTTTCAAAACAATCTCTAATAAAATGGTGTCTGATTTCAATATGTTTAGTCCTAGAGTGCTGGACAGGATTCTTGACAATACAAAGAGCTGAAGAGCTGTCCATTAACAATGGAGTCTTAGTCTCAGTTATGCCATAATCCAATAATTGGTTTTGAAGCCATAATACCTGAGATGTACAACTTGCAGCAGCAATGTACTCGGCTTCAGCAGTTGATGTAGCAACTGAGGTTTGTTTCTTACTCTGCCAAGAAATCAAACAGTTGCCTAGGAATTGACATCCACCAGAAGTTGATTTCCTGGTCAACTTACACCCTGCATAGTCACTGTCAGAAAAAGCAACTAATTTACCAGAATGTCTAGTAGAATACCATAAACCTAGAGATGGAGTGCCTTGCAAATATCTAAAGATCCTCTTGACTGCAATCAAATGAGACTCCTTAGGTGCAGCCTGAAATCTAGCACAAACACATGTAGCAAACATAATATCTGGTCTAGAAGCTGTTAAGTACATCAAGGACCCAATCATACATCTGTAAAGTGTTTCATCAACCACTTTACCTTTCTGATCTGTATCCAGTTGTGTGGTGTTGCACATGGGAGTAGAACAAGGTTTACAATTTTGTAAATCAAATTTTTCCAAAAGATTTTTTGTATATTTGGACTGATGAATGAAAATTCCATCAGCCTTTTGTTTGATTTGCAAACCCAGAAAGAATTGTAATTCCCCCATTGCACTCATTTCAAACTTTTGTTGCATCAACTTTGTAAAGGCATCACACAACTGTGGATCAGAAGATGCAAAAATAATATCATCTACATAAATTTGAACAAGTAGATTATGCTGCCCTGCTTTCTTAATGAATAAAGTTTTATCTATGGAGCCTCTAGTAAAATTATTTTCAAGAAGAAAGTTTGATAATGTCTCATACCAGGCTCTAGGAGCTTGTTTCAACCCATAAAGAGCCTTATCAAGCTTATACACCCAATTAGGATGTTTGTTGTCCTCAAAACCGGTGGTTGACATACATAAACCTCTTCTTTAATTTTCCCATACAAAAAAGCACTTTTGACATCCATTTGGAAAACTTTAAGATTTTGATAAGCAGCATAAGCTAAAAACATCGAATTGCTTCCAGTCTGGCTACAGGAGCAAAGGTTTCATCATAATCAATACCTTCTTCTTGTGCAAACCCCTGAACAACCAGTCTGGCCTTGTTCTTAACAATAAGCCCATTTTCATCAGTCTTATTCCTAAACACCCATTTAGTGCCTATTGCACACTTACCTGGAGGTAGAGGAACCAGTTCCCACACTTGTTGTTTCTTGAACTGAAGAAGCTCAAGCTGCATGGCATCAACCCATCCATTGTCCTTTAAAGCAATGTGATAATTCTTTGGCTCTTGCTGACTAATGAAGAGAGCATAGAAGCAGAAATTTGACAATTGACTTCTTGTTGATACTCCAGCAGTGATATCACCAATGATTTGAGACATAGGGTGATTCTTCAGATCTTGGTACACAATGAGATCAGTGCAAGTGTTTGTAGCAGGCTCAGCAGCAACAGATGGTGATGGTGAAGTATTTCCTTGAAACCAATCAGTAGATGGTAGTTCAAAGGAAGTTGAAGTTGTAGAAATCTCATCAGCATTTGTTGTGGATTGTGCTGCTGGAGCTACAGGAACATCAGGTCTAGCTGAATCAGGCAGTTGATCACTAAATTGAAGAGGTGAGTACTACTATCATCATCATCAGCACCAGCAGTACCACCAGGTGGAGAACTGTTGACAGGAGCAACAGCAGGAGTTTGATGAGGAACATATTGCAGTATGTCCAAATCAAATATCTCCACAGGGTTTTGTGGAATCTTGTCCTTTGGAGATTCATTAAACTTAACATGTAGAGTCTCTTCAACCATCTTTGTTCTACAGTTGAAGACTCTGTATGCTTTGCAAGTTGATGAATAACCAACAAAGTATCCTGCATCCACCTTAGAATCAAATTTTTGGAGTTGATCCCGTGTGTTGAGAATGAAACAAGGACATCCAAAAGCTCTGAAGAATGAAATTAGAGGGGCCAAATGATGAAGAACTTCATATGGAGTTTTCATCAACCTCTTATTTACTAGAGCTCTATTTTGTACATAGCAAGCTGTATTGATAGCTTCAGCCCAAAAAGTCATTGGCAATCCAGAGTCAGCCAACATGGACCTTGCAGCTTCAATAAGGGTCCTGTTTTTTCTCTCCACTACTCCATTTTGTTCAGGAGTTCTTGGAATGCTAAAATGCCTCTTGATTCCCTTTGAGAGGTAGAACTCATCAAGTGTATTGTTTCTAAATTCTGTTCCATTATCACTTCTAATACACTTGACTGAGAGGGAATACTGCTTCTCAACATACAACACAAAGTTGATAATCTTCTGAGCTGCTTCATCCTTTGAATGCAAGAAGAAAGTCCATACAAATCTGGAGTAATCATCCACAATTACCAGACAGTATTTCTTCTTAGCCATACTCATCACTCTCACAGGACCAAAGAGATCCATGTGAAGAAGCTGTAAGCAGGCTGTGGACTTAGGTTCTTCTATGGAGGGAAATGAAACTTTGTGCTGTTTTCCTTTTAAACAAGCAGTGCAGTCATCTTCACATTTAAACTCCTTCATAGGCAATCCCCTTACTAAACCATGGTTTATCAGCTGATTTATGTTTTTGAGATTAACATGACCCAGCCTTCTATGCCATAGTGTAGATTCTTGAGGGGAAGCCTTGAAAATAGGCAAGGATGGCCTTTGAGATCTATTTTCTTAGAAAGATCTAAGGCATACACTCTTCCTGTCCTGTTGGCCTTAAGGAGAGTGTGTTTATCCAACACCTTGTCAATCAAACTTAGAACTTTGGATGACAGAATCCGGCAGTTCTGACTTGTGAAAAGAGCAACATGGCCTTTGTCACACATTTGACTGACACTCAAGAGGTTGTACTTGAGATTTTCCACATGGTTAACATCATCAAACTTTATTTCCCCATTGGAAACAAACCTTTGCCGATGATGTAACCCTTTGCATCATTGCCAAAAGATACAAATCCCTTCCTTCCTTGAGAGTAGTCATTAAGAAGTGATCTGTTTCCTGTCATATGCATGGATCCTCCACTGTCTACATACCAGATGCCTCTGTGGCATGTTGAAGAACCCTGCAGAACAAAGCAAATTAGTTAGATTTTGAGACCCAAACCTTTTTGGTTTTGGGCCTATTCACATCAACAGATGGTGGACTAACAAGTTTGCTGGAAATAACAGCCTGAGAGGAAGAAGATGGTGAAGAAGAGGAATCCTTTGGCTTGGACCTCCTTTTCTGTGGATTCAACATAGGAACATCTAATTGGTTGACTCTTCCCAATAGATGTTGAACCATCATAACCAGCTGTGTCTGATTTTGTGATAAAGCTTTCAGCTCTTCAGACACATTAGCACTGGAGTTTGATAAGTTCTTATGTTGCACCTTCTTCTTTTGAGCAATCTCAGCTGTTACCTGTTTAACCCCTTCCTTTTTGGATTTCTTTTTGGACTTAAGGGTTACAGGATTTGATGTTGCTGGTACAAATGTGGCTTTAAACTCATTTTTCATTTTAACCATTTTCTCTTTAATTTCATCTTTATGTTTGAGTTTGGATCCTCTTTTGTACCAACAATCATCAGTAAGATGATTAGACAAACCACATACTTCACATGGTTTCTTTTTCATCTTATGTTGATCATCAACTAAAGAGGATGAAACTACTGAAGACTTGCTCTTCAGTACTTTGGAAGCATTATTTGCTTTCTTGGCTTCCTCTTTAGTAGTCTTCAAACTCTTTCTACTGACAGTTTTCTTCTTTTCAGTGCTGACAGTAGTTGGAGTTTGAACTTCAGGTGTTAAATCTTGCTCTCCAGTCCTTTCAGGACTTTCAGAAATAACTCCTGAGTTGACCAACTCTTTGATCATGTGAGTGTCAGCAATTGAACCATCAACATCAGCTGATAGGTTCTGAGAGGGCTTAGTGCTGACTTCAACTTTTGATGATGCTTTATCAAAAAGTGAATCACATGATGAGGTGGATTGGTTATTGCTTTCTCCATCAGATTTCACTTCTACTCTTGGAGCAAAATCTGTAGGAGGAGCAGTGTGATTATAACCAATGCCAAACTTCACATTGGAAGCTGATTGCTTACTAAGAAGCATTTCAAAACCTTTGCATGATTGTACCCATCGATCACACTCTACTTGGGTGACTGCAAGGGTTTCTTTGAGACTTCTCTGGTCTTCCAGAATAACCTCTAGCTTAGCCTTTTCATCATTTAATTGGCATTTAAGCTTATAAATCTCATCATTTTTACTATTAAGAGCAGACTCATACTCAGCTTGTCTTTTGGAAATTGTTTTCTCAAACTCAAGTTTTTCATTTATTAATGCTACATTTGCCTCTCTAATAGAGACAAAGGCAGCAATGCATGATTCAGAACATAACTTGGCTTTAGCCTCTGAAGATACCTGAGTTACCTGTGAAGATGATGCAGTTGACAGGAACCCTCAGTTGACTCCAGAGCCATAAGTGCCAGATTCCCAAAAGGACTATCACCACCATGTTGATCAGCACTTGTGAACAGTTGTTCATGACCAGACATGTCATCTGGCAAGCTGCTCCAGTCAACAACTTCTGGGGTGAAGAAGCTATGTTGTTGAGGTTGAGGGGGTTGATGAGATGGTTGAGGTTCTGGAAGTGCATGAGGTTGTGGTACCATAGGAGCTTGAACTTGACTGGTTTGTGGCATGTAATAACACGGGTAAGGGTAAGGCATTTGACCCTGAGGAACAAAATATGCAGGAGATTGTAGTTGAGACTGATGACTAGAATTGACAGGATGTTGCCCTTTGTTTTGTTGACTATTGCTAGGAAAAGTCACAAAAGGTGCAGAGGAATTAGATCCAGATGATCTACATTCTCTAGCAAAGTGTCCAAGCCTTTGGCATTTGTGACACCTCAACTTACTCTTGTCAAAACCAACTTTGGTTTTGCCAGAGAGTCCTGGGAACTTTCTTCCAGTTCTTTTGTAGAACTTCTGAGATCTGATATTTATCAAGGCCATTTGGCTCAAAATATCCATCTCTTCTAAGTCATCATCAGCAATCCCCTTGAGATCATCCATGATGAAGCATAGATTGTCATTATTACACCCAGTAATTGACTATCAACACTCACAAATGCTGAATCAGAAATGTTTGAAGAGAAATCAATATGCTCATCATACTGGCATTCAGATGAAGCATATTCTGACTCATGACTAACCAGAGCAGTGTTGCCTGGTACAAAGTCTTCAGTGAGCTTACCAGATGAAGACAGTTTTCTCTTTTGTTCTATCTCTCTCTCAAATGTGAGCAATTTCCCATGAAGTTGGGTGAGAGATAGTTTGTCCAAATTTGCACTGGAGCGTAGGACAATAGTATATGTATCCCATCTCTCAGGCAGTGATCTGAGAAATCTGTTATTCATCTGGATATTAGTATACTCATGTTTGACCATTTTCAATTCAGAGATCAAACAAGAGAACCGCTCAAACTGTTGAGTCATGTCTCACCCTTCCTATGAGAGAATGTCTCATATTGTTGGGCAAGGATCTCTCTATTATTTGCCAAGACCTCATCTGTTCCTCCAAATTGTTCTTTCAAGGCATTCCAGAGGTCATGGGCAGATTCATAATGCATTAGCCCAGAATAGATTTCATTGGGTAGTGCCATGGCCAGAATTCCATGGGCTTTTGCATCAATCTCAAACAATTTCTTATCCTCATCTGAGTATTGATCCTTCCTCTTCGGAACCATTTGATTGGTTTCCGGGTTATTCACCATAGGCTTGTGTGGACCATGTACCACTGATGTCCAACAACCTGAGCTGTTAACAGACAGGTGATGGAGCATACGTCGTTGCCATATGTTATACTCATTCCTAACCAGCATTGGAGGCTTGGTTGAGGAACCAGTATTGTGAGGATCATTGGAAGGAGTAGTCATTTTGGGTCCAAAAATAATTTTGTTCAAGCTTTTAAAAAAAATTTAGACACACCACAACAAACTCAATGAAAACCAAGAATAAATCTCAGGATGAATGATTAAAAGCACAGAAAATTCAATCTCTATAACAGTTTCTTGCAAAAATGCTAATTCGATCAAACTTGGATCTTGAAGAGCAGTTTCAATGATCAATTATTAGATCGATCAATGATTAACCTGCTCTGATACCATTTGTCAGATCAGCGATCACAAGTTTGATGTATTAGAGAGTAATGCAGCGGAATGAAATCAAGAATTAGTCAAATTATAGCAAGAGTTTGTTATTTGTAAACAAATGCGAGAGAATATTTTTCTGTGATAAGGAATGTTTCAATAATGCCCAATATTATTGCTAAATCATTCACAGTTACAATAAGGTTGGCACTCCTTATATAGAGTGCAATCACTGCTGTAATCACGGGATGGTGATTACTAGCAGATCTAGTACAAAAATAACTAATACTTAACAAACTACTGAAATGTTCACAACTACTGAGAACATGTCAGAGTGCTAAGTATAAAACATAAAACAACTGAAAAGAAACTACTGAAACTACAACGACTGAAGAACAAGCTCTTCAGTCGTTTTACAAAACTACTGAAAAGAGAAAACATAAAACTACTGAAAGTAAACCATCACAACTACTGAAGAAGTCCTCTTCAGCTGTTATGACAACTTCTAATACTTTGTCTTCAGCACTTGTCTTCAGACTTTGTCTTCAGACTTTGTCTTCAGCACTTGTCTTCAGACTTTGTCTTCAGCATTTTGTCTTCAGCACTTGTCTTCAGACTTTGTCTTCAGCACTTGTCTTCAGACTTTGTCTTCAGCACTTGTCTTCAGACTTTGTAATCAGTTGTTGTCTTCAGCTGTTGTGGACTTCAGTAGTTGTTGTGACGTCTGTGAGCAGTGATATCACCAATGATTTGAGACATAGGGTGATTCTTCAGATCTTGGTACACAATGAGATCAGTGCAAGTGTTTGTAGCAGGCTCAGCAGCAACAGATGGTGATGGTGAAGCATTTCCTTGAAACCAATCAGTAGATGGTAATTCAAAGGAAGTTGAAGTTGTAGAAATCTCATCAGCATTTGTTGTGGATTGTGCTACTGGAGCTACAGGAACATCAGGTCTAGCTGAATCAGGCAGTTGATCACTAAACTTGAAGAGGTGAGTATTGCTATCATCATCATCATCATCAGCACCAGCAGTACCACCAGGTGGTGAACTGTTGACAGGAGCAACAACATGAGTTTGATAAGGAACATATTGCAGTATGTCCAAATCAAATATCTCCACAGGGCTTTGTGGAATCTTGTCCTTTGGACATTCATTAAACTTAACATGTAGAGTCTCTTCAACCATCTTTGTTCTACAGTTGAAGACTCTGTATGCTTTGCAAGTTGATGAATAACCAACAAAGTACCCTGCATCCACCTTAGGATCAAATTTTTGGAGTTGATCCCGTGTGTTGAGAATGAAACAAGGACACCCAAAAGCTTTGAAGAATGAAATTAGAGGGGCCAAATGATGAAGAACTTCATATGGAGTCTTCATCAACCTCTGATTTACTAGAGCTCTATTCTGTACATAACAAGCTGTATTGACAGCTTCAGCCCAAAAAGTCATTGGCAGTCCAGAATCAGCCAACATGGACCTTGCAGCTTCAATAAGGGTCCTGTTCTTTCTCTCTACTACTCCATTTTGTTCAGGAGTTCTTGGAATGCTAAACTGCCTCTTGATTCCCTTTGAGAGGTAGAACTCATCAAGTGTATTGTTTCTGAATTCTGTTCCATTATCACTTCTGGTACACTTGACTGAGAGGGAATACTGCTTCTCAACATACAACACAAAGTTGATAATCTTCTGAGCTGCCTCATCCTTTGAATGCAAGAAGAAAGTCCATACAAATCTGGAGTAATCATCCACAATTACCAGACAGTATTTCTTCTTAGCCATGCTCATCACTCTCACAGGACCAAAGAGATCCATGTGAAGAAGCTGTAAGCAGGCAGTGGACTTAGGTTCTTCTATGGAGGGAAATGAAGCTTTGTGCTGTTTTCCTTTTAAACAAGCAGTGCAGTTATCTTCACTTTTGAACTCCTTCATAGGCAATCCCCTTACTAAACCATGGTTTATCAGCTGATTTATGTTTTTGAGATTAACATGACCCAGCCTTCTATGCCATAGAGTAGATTCTTGAGGGGAAGCCTTGGAAAATAGGCAAGGATGGCCTTTGAGATCTATTTTCTTGGAAAGATCTAAGGCATACACTCTTCCTGTCCTGTTGGCCTTTAGGAGAGTGTATTCATCCAACACCTTATCAATCAAACTTAGAACTTTGGATGACAGAATCCGACAGTTCTGACTGGTGAAAAGAGCAACATGGCCTTTGTCACACATTTGACTGACACTCAAGAGGTTGTACTTGAGATTTTCCACATGGTTAACATCATCAAACTTTATTTCCCGTTGGAAACAAAGCCTTTGCCGATGATGTAACCCTTTGCATCATTGCCAAAAGACACAAACCCCTTCCTTCCTTGAGAGTAGTCATTAAGAAGTGATCTGTTTCCTGTCATATGCATGGATCCTCCACTGTCTACATACCAGATGCCTCTGTGGCATGTTGAAGAACCCTACAAAACAAAACAAATTAGTTAGATTTTGAGACCCAAACCTTTTTGGTTTTGGGCCTGTTCACATCAACGGATGGTAAACTAACAGGTTTGTTGGAAACAACAGCCTGAGAGGATGAAGATGGTGAAGAAAAGGAATCCTTTGGCTTGGACCTCCTTTTCTGTGGTTTCAACATAGGAACATCTAATTGGTTAACTCTTCCCAATAGATGTTGAACCATCATAACCAGCTGTGTCTGATTTTGTGATAAAGCTTTCAGCTCTTCAGACACATTGGCATTGGAGTTTGATAAGTTCCTATGTTGCACCTTCTTCTTTTGAGCAATCTCAGCTGTTACCTGTTTAACCCCTTCCTTTTTGGATTTATTTTTGGACTTAAGGGTTACAGGATTTGATGTTGCTGGTACAAATGTGGCTTCAAACTCAGTTTTCATTTTAACCATTTTCTCTTTAGTTTCCTCTTTATGTTTGAGTTTGGATCCTCTTTTGTACCAACAATCATCTGTAAGATGATTAATCAAACCACATACTTCACATGGTTTCTTCTTCATCTTATGTTGATCATCAACTAAAGAGAATGAAACTACTGAAGACTTGCTCTTCAGTACTTTGGAAGCATTATTTGCTTTCTTGACTTCCTCTTTAGTAGTTTTCAAACTCTTTCTACTGACAGTTTTCTTCTCTTCAGTGCTGACAGTAGTTGGAGTTTGAACTTCAGGTGTTAAATCTTGCTCTCCAGTCCTTTCAGGACTTCCAGAAATAACTCCTGAGTTGATCAACTCTTTGATCATGTGAGTGTCAGCAATGGAACCATCAACATCAGCTGATTGGTTCTGAGAGGGCTTAGTGCTGACTTCTACTTTTGATGATATTCTATCAAAAAGTGAATCACATGATGAGGTGGATTGGTTATTACTTTCTCCATCAGATTTCACTTCTGCTCTTGAAGAAAAATCTGTAGGAGGAGCAGTGTGATTATAACCAATGCCAAACTTCACATTGGAAGCAGATTGCTTACTAAGAAGCATTTCAAAACCTTTGCATGATTGTACCCATCGATCACACTCTACTTGGGTGACTGCAAGGGTTTCTTTGAGACTTCTCTGGTCTTCCAGAATAACCTCTAGCTTGGCCTTTTCATCATTTAATTGGCATTTAAGCTTATAAATCTCATCACTTTTACTATTAAGAGCAGACTCATACTCAGCTTTTCTTTTGGAAATGGTTTTCTCAAACTCAAGTTTTTGATTTATTAATGCTACATTTGCCTCTCTAATAGAGACAAAGGCAGCTATGCATGATTCAGAACATAACTTGGCTTTAGCCTCTGAAGATACCTGAGTTACCTGTGAAGATGATGCATTTGAGCAGGAACCCTCAGTAGACTCCAGAGCCATAAGTGCCAGATTCCCAAAAGGACTGTCACCACCATGTTGATCAACACCTGTGAACAGTTGTTCATGACCAGACATGTCATCTGGCAAACTGCTCCAGTCAACAACTCAAGGGGTGAAGAAGCTGTGTTGTTGAGGTTGAGGATGTTGATGAGATGGTTGAGGTTCTGGTAGTGCATGAGGTTGTGGTACCATAGGAGCTTGAACTTGACTGGTTTGTGGCATGTAATAACAAGAGTAAGGATATGGCGTTTGACCCTGAGGAACAAAATATGCAGGAGATTGTGGTTGAGAATGATGACTAGAATTGACAGGATGTTGCCCTCTGTTTTGTTGACTATTGCCAGGGAAAGTCACAAAAGGTGCAGAGGAATTAGATCCAGATGATCTACATTCTCTAGCAAAGTGTCCAAGCCTGTGGCATTTGTGACACCTCAACTTACTCTTGTCAAAACCAACTTTGGTTTTGCCAGAGAGCCCTGGGAACTTTCTTCCAGTTCTTTTGTAGAACTTCTGAGATCTGATATTTATCAAGGCCATTTGGCTCAAAATATCCATCTCTTCTAAGTCATCATCAGCAATCCCCTTGAGATCATCCATGATGAAGCATAGATTGTCATTATTACACCCAGTAAACTGACTATCAACACTCACAAATGCAGAATCAGAAATGTTTGAAGAGAAATCAATATGCTCATCATACTGGCATTCAGATGAAGCATATTCTGACTCATGACTAACCAAGGCAGTGTTGCCTGGTACAAAGTCTTCAGTGAGCTTACCAGATGAAGACAGTTTTCGTTTCTGCTCTATCTCTCTCTCAAATGTGAGCAATTTCCCATGGAGTTGGGTGAGAGATAGTTTATCCAAATTTGCACTGGAGCTTAGGACAATAGTATATGTGTCCCATCTCTCAAGCAGTGATCTGAGAAATCTGTTATTCATCTGGATATTGGTGTACTCATGTTTAACCATTTTTAATTCAGAGATCAAACAAGAGAACCGCTCAAACTGTTGAGTCAGTGTCTCACCCTTCCTATGAGAGAATGTCTCATATTGTTGGGCAAGGATCTCTCTATTATTTGCCAAGACCTCATCTGTTCCTCCAAATTGTTCTTTCAAGGCATTCCAGAGGTCATGGGCAGATTCATAATGCATTAGCCCAGAATAGATTTCATTGGGCAGTGCCATGGCCAGAATTCCATGGGCTTTTGCATCAATCTCAAACAATTTCTTATCCTCATCTGAGTATTGATCCCTCCTCTTCGGAACCATTTGATTGGTTTCCGGGTTATTCACCATAGGCTTGTGTGGACCATGTACCACTGATGTCCAACAACCTGAGCTGTTAACAGACAGGTGATGGAGCATACGTCGTTGCCATATGTTATACTCATTCCTAACCAGCATTGGAGGCTTGGTTGAGGAACCAGTATTGTGAGGATCATTGGAAGGAGTAGTCATTTTAGGTCCAAAAACAATTTAATTCAAGCTTTTAAAAGATTTTACACAAACCACAATAGACTCAATGAAAACCAAGAATAAATCTCAGGATGAATGACCAAAAACATAGAAAATTCAATCTCTATAACCGTTTCTTGCAAAAATGCTAATTCAATCAAACTTGGATCTTGAATAGCAGTTTCAATGATCAATTATTAGATCGATCAATGATTAACCTGCTCTGATACCATTTGTCAGGATCAGTGATCACAAGTTTGATAGTTTTGAGTGTAACGCAGCGGAATAAGATCAAGAATTAGACAAATTGTAGCAAGAATTTGATATTCGTATGCATTAAAAACAAATACGAGAGAATATATTTCTGTGACAATGAATATTTCAATTATAACAAATATTTCTGCTCAATCATTCACCAATTACAATAAGGTTGACACTCCTTATATAGAGTGCAATCACTGCTGTTATCACGGGATAGTGACAACTGGCAGATCTATTACAAAACTAACTAACACTTAACAAACTACTGAAATGTTCACAACTACTGAGAACATATCAGAGTGCTAAGTACAAAATATAAAACTACTGAAAGTAAACCACTGAAACTACAACGACTGAAGAACAAGCTCTTCAGTTGTTTTACAAAACTACTGAAAACATAAAACTACTGAAAGTAAACCATCACAACTACTAAAGAAGTCCTCTTCAGCTGTTATGACAACGTCTGATACTTGGTCTTCAGCACTTGTGTCTTCAGACTTTGTCTTCAGCACTTGTGTCTTCAGACTTTGTCTTCAGCACTTGTCTTCAGACTTTGTCTTCAGCACTTGTCTTCAGACTTTGTCTTCAGCACTTGTGTCTTCAGACTTTGTCTTCAGCACTTGTCTTCAGACTTTGTAATCAGTTGTTGTCTTCAGCTGTTGTGGACTTCAGCGGTTGTTGTGACGTCTGTGGGACTTAAAGGTTTTTCTGATCCGGCTCATTGGTTCTTTTGGTCCAACAGGACGTAAAGTATGAATGGGGTACTGATCAGGAGAACGCCTTCCTAGAACTAAAGATGAGGTTAACTCAAGCCCATGTCTTGACGTTACCTGAAGGGAACGAGGATCTGGTGGTCTACTCGGATGCCTCGTATGCAGGATTGGGTTGCGTGTTGATGCAACGAGGGAAGGTGATAGCCTATGCTTCTAGACAATTAAAGGTTCACGAGGCTAATTATCCTACCCATGATTTGGAGTTGGCCGCGGTGGTGTTTGCATTGAAGATTTGGAGGCATTACCTGTATGGGGTGAAGTGCACCATCTTCACTGATCATAAAAGTCTGAAATATTTCTTTGAACAAAAGGAACTCAATATGAGGCAAAGGAGGTGGTTGGAACTGATCAAGGATTATGACTGCGAAATTCATTATCATCCAGGCAAAGCCAATGTGGTTGCTGACGCCCTTAGCCGAAAAGGACGACCCGAACCAATTCGGGTGAGGGCTTGCCAGATAATCATGACGCCTGATGTTATGAAACAAGTGAGGGAGTTCCAGGATGAGGCATTAAGAGAGGATAGAGACAACTCTGAAAGGATGAAAGGACAAGTTTCAGACTTGGGGGAAAACACCCTGGGTGTTAGAACCCAATCTGGGAGAATGTGGATCCCTCGCTATGCGGATCTAAGGGAGAAAATCATGGATGAGGCTCACAAAACTCGATATTCCATACACCCCGGTGCCACGAAAATGTATCAGGATCTGAAGAAAGATTAATGGTGGCCGGGAATGAAGCGAGACGTGGCTAAGTACGTGAGCAAGTGTCTGACTTGCCTGCAAGTGAAGGTAGAGCGCCAAAAGCCATATGGGAAGATCCAGCCTTTGGATATCCCTGAATGGAAATGGGAACACATCACAATGGACTTCATCACGAAGCTACCTCGCACGGCGAGGGGAAGCGATGCAATCTGGGTGATTGTTGACCGTCTAACCAAGAGCGCCCATTTCCTACCAATTCGTGAGACGTATTCCTCTGAGAGGTTGGCAGAGCTATTTATCAAGGTGATCGTGGCTCGTCACGGTGTGCCAGTGTCTATCGTTTCGGATAGGGACACGCGGTTTACGTCCAAGTTCTGGAAGAGGTTTCACGACTCAATGGGGACTAGACTGCATATTAGTACGGCTTACCATCCCCAGACGGATGGCCAGTCGGAAAGGACGATCCAGACTTTAGAAGACATGCTACGAGCCTGTGTAATCGACTTTGGAGGAAGCTTGGATGAGCACTTACCATTGGCGGAATTCTCATATAATAATAGTTATCATGCCAGCATTGGTATGCCACCTTACGAAATGTTGTACGGTAGGAAGTGCAGAACGCCCGTGTGTTGGGGTGACATCGGACAAAAGGAATTGGGGAGTCTTGAAGTGATTGAGGTCACAACTGAGAAGTTAGATAAGATTAAGGCGTTCATGAAAGCTGCAAAGGACCGCCAGAAGTCTTATGCTGACAAGAGGCGTAGGTCGATAGAATTTGAGGTTGGTGACAAGGTTATGCTCAAGGTATCACCCTGGAAAGGGATCATCAGGTTTCGAAAAAGGGGAAAGTTAAGCCCAAGATTCATAGGGCCATTCCGTATTATCGCGAGGGTAGGAGAAGTGGCCTACAGATTAGAACTACCTGATGAGTTGAGTGGAATTCACCCTACGTTCCATGTATCTCATCTCAGGAAATGTCTGGCAGATAATGATGTAGTTGTACCATTAGAAGACATTTAAGTCGATGAACGGCTGAATTACGTAGAGCAGCCGGTGGCCATCCTTGATTGGAAAGAGAAGCACTTACGGATTAAAGTGGTGCCACTAGTACGAGTACAGTGGAGACACAGAAAAGGATCAGAATCTACGTGGGAGACCGAGGAGGAGATGAGGAAATTTTATCCTCAGTTGTTTGATGACTGAAAGGTTTCGAGGACGAAACCTAAATAAGTGGGGGAGACTTGTAACACCCCGAAAAGTCATAAACGAGTCATTAAGGATAATGGGCTTAATTATTGGGTGTTTTAATAAGGTAAAGAAATGGTCATGGGCTAAATTAGGCTTATTGGGTAGTGGCCTATGGGATTAAAGGCCCATAATCAGCCCTTAAGCACCCAAACCAGCTTTCATCTTCCTCATTACAACCCTAGCCACAAAAATTCATAGAGAAAGAAAGTAAAGAGAGAAAGTGAAGAAAACTCAAGATTTGAAGCTTCCAAGGTTAAGAGATTGAAGATCTGGGTGTTGGAGCATCAAGATCTAAGAAAGAAGCAACAAATCCAGGTAAGAATCGACCTCTAAACCCTTCTGTAGATCAAACCCGGATTCTAGGGTTTTGGGTTTTGAAAAGTTGCAAAGAATCGCATAAAGGTCACATTTTTACGTATGAAAACATGTATATAGCTTAGATTTAGCCTCATGGATGATAAACTAAGAGATTTGACGTAAAAAGTTATGATTTTGGGTTAAAAACAGACTGGTTCGTAATTTTTATGCGATCTGCGAAACTGTATATGCATCCAGCGAATTTGCATATTCAATTAGCGAAAATATGAGGACTTCCTGCGAAACTATAGTTTCACAGATAGTTTCGCAGACATGGTTTTCCAACGAAAGTTGGGCGAAACTGGCAGTGAAACTGGCAGCGAAGATGCCAGCGAAACAGCCAGCGAAGTTGCCAGCGAAACTAGCAGCGAAACTGCTGGTGAAACTAGCAGCAAAACTGTTGGCGAATCTATCTGCGAAATTGCTGATCTTGCAGCGAAATTAGCAGCGAATTTAGGCAGAAATTAACCCCTTTAAGTGTTAGCTATTCTGCAGGCTGTGTAGAGTGATCCTAGCCTTATAAGCTTAGCCTAGAAGTTATTCGTGGTATCCAGGTGAGTTCTAGATCCCCTATTTATAAGTTTTTCCATGTTTTGGGGCTATTATGCATACTAAATATATGTTTTTAAATGACCAAGATTTTAAGGGATTTTAACAGGAAGAACGATTTTTCTATAAGTAAATATGCTATATAAATGTTTAAATATAAAAACCTAAATGTGCTATTTTAACAGGAATAACGATTTTTCTATAAGTAAATACCCAGCCAGGGGCGTTGCCCCTTGGACCCCACTAGGGGCTACCGCCCCTAGGACCCCGCTGTCAGGGGCTGCCGCCCCCGAACCCCCGCAGTCCCGTGGCGGGTCGGTTATGTTTTATGATGACTAGTACTTGGTATGTTGTGTACTTAATAAGTTTAGTATTATATTGTAAGGATTCCTTAAGTCTGATGCAACCCAAAACATCCAATGTGTCTCTGCAACATGCACTAAGTACTGAAGTAAAGAATGCTTCGGAATTTTTACACAATACACTAGAAAATACTCTAAGTGTAAAATCTTCCGAAGCCAAGACCAATATCTTCCGAAGCCAAACATGAAGTCTTCCGAAGCCTCAGAGACAAAGTCTTCCGAAGCTTCAACCTATGAAGACAGATTTCTTCCGAAGACTTTTAGTATACATGCTTTATCTGATGTACTTTTCCTTAAAGCTGGACACCTTTCCACTGCATCTCTGTAAAGTCACCAACTTACATGAGTTGGTGAAAAGGTCCATGCTTTTGATAACTGTACATTGAGGTCTTGAGTCTGTAACTTTCTACTTTATGTACTTTATCCTTTTTGTAATATATAAGGATGTGAGCTATGGCATGTCATAGTCACAAGGTCAAAAAGGCAGATATGCCTTTTGATCCTACAATTGATTTTGTTAGTGTCTAGTCAATTGTATCCAGCTGGCTTTCAAAGTATAGCCGGCTGTAGGTTGTAGTATAAGTATTCCAAGTTCTTGTATCTTTCTTTATGCTTTGTAACACTTGTAAAAGAACTTGAGAAAGCAATATACTGCCTCCTTGAAACCCAACTCTCTTTTTCTGTCTCTTAACTTTACTTGTGTTCTTAGTATCAACTTGGTTAATCCAGTTCACTGTTTGATCAAAGTTTAGTTGCTCTCCTCATTGTGTTGTTGTGTTGTAATTTTGTTCAAGCCCTTAAACGGTCCTGCAATTGGTATCAGAGCTTTTCAGGCTCTTGATATAAGATCTCACCATCTTAAGATCCCTCACACACACAAAAATTAAACTCTCCAAATGGCATCCATCTCAAAGACTGATATGGAGACTAGAACCATGAACAAATCCCCACTGATCACTCTTGATGATTTTGACACCTGGTGTATGAGAATGGAAGGTTTCATCAGGTCTCTGGATTCAAGAATGTGGGAATCTGTTGAGAATGGACCTTTCATACCCAGTACTCCTTCTGCTACTGGTGCTGGTATGATTCCAAAAGATGTGGCCAACTACTCTGATGAAGATAGAAAGAGAGTAGAGATTGATAGGAAGGCCATGACTGCTCTTCAGACTGCTCTCCCAAACTCTGTATACAGAGGCTTTAAGAAGTGCAAAACAGCTAAACAGCTGTGGGATGCACTGAAGCTGATGTATGAAGGCTCCTCTGAAGCCAAGGAGAACAAGAAGGATCTCCTGAAGCAGCAGTTTGAAAACTTCACCTTTAAAGCAGGTGAAACCATGACTCAACAATACTTCAGGTATGTTGAGATAGTGGATACCCTAGTGGATGGAGGAGTTTCTCTTGAGAACAGGGACATTGTAAGGAAGTTCATGTCCTCACTTCCAGGCAATGGACACACTACTGTGTGGTGATCAAGAGGACTGAGAACCTCAAAACTCTTACTCTGACAGAGTTATATGGGATTCTCAGTGGATACCAGATGGAGATGAACATGCAAGGTTCATCTGGCAACTCCAACAATCAAATGGGTTCAGCCCTTCATGTGGTTGAAAGGGATAGCATAGAACCCCAACATCATCTCATATGCTACCCTGACAACTCACCAAAGGGTCCTTTCATCACCTTCCCAGAGACACCAAGGGAGAACTTCACTCAAGGAAGCCCATTCCAAGAGACAAGCTCTTCTCAAGCCTTTGTGTCTACTGATGAAAGCTGTGGGAACTCTCTCTTCACTCTTGAAGACCTGGACTGTATCCATCCAGATGACCTGGAATATATGGAGATAGTTCAGCAGATGGCTCTCCTCACTCACAGAGCCAAGAAGTTCTACAAGAGAACAGGAAGAAGATTTCCAAGCAATGCAACCAGTGGAAAGTTTGGGCTGGATAAAAGCAAAGTCAAGTGTTACAACTGTAACCTGATGGGCCACTTTGCTAGGGAGTGTAAGGCACCTAAAACAAATGGTGGCCAAACACAAACCAGACCAAACTACACTGACAAAGCCCCTCAGAATGAGAAGCCAAAGCAACATGCTGCTGTTGCTGTTGAAGAGGGAGGCTTTGACTGGAGCTTTCAGGTGGAAGATGCTTCTCCAAACCAAGCACTGATGGCAGACCATGATGAAGCCAAGGTATTGGAACATCTCTGTACTCCTGAATGCATTGCTAAAGTAAACAGATACAGGTCCTACAACTTAGAAATGAGATCTGATCTTGAGTCATTAAACATATTAAATCTGATTTTAGAAAGTCTGAAAATGATTACAAGTTAAAGATAGAGGACTTGGAGAAAACCATTTCAGTACTAAAACATGAACATACAGATTTTAGAACTCAGATCCAGGATCTCATAACTAAGTTGACTGAGTGCCAGGCTGAGCTTGTGATCAGCAAAGCCAAGGCAGAAAAGAGTGTTCTTGAAGAAGAGACCTTCAAGAACATGATATCCTCATCCCTGCACAACAAAGTGTGCTATCAAAATAGACAGGGACTGGGATCAAATGAGATAGCTCCTCCACACACAATCTTGTCTGTAAGATCTCCTAGGTGTGGAACTTGTGAAGATGAGCTTCCTCTCATAGATCCTATAAGTGAGGAGGATGAAGAAGAGATAGTGAAGAATTCCTCTGAGAAGAGTGAAGAAGAGGATTCTTCCAAGGGCCACTATCCTTCTGAGGAGAAGAAATCTACTGTGATGACCAAGTCCAAGAGAAAGAACTTGATCAGGAAGAGCAAAGAAAAGCAAAGAAGGCTCAAGAGATCAAGGCTACTTTTGATTCTAAGCAGAAACAAGTTTTTATCTCTGCAGGTTTCAAAGTAGTAAAGACTGAAGACATCAACCAAGACTCCTCAGCTAAGAGTTCTGGTTCTTGTTCAAATCATCTCAGTACAAAGAAGAAGACTGAGCTGCTGTGTACCACTGCTGCACAGCCTGGACCATCAAACTCCAAGAACAGTTCACAGCCCAAAAGAACTGTCTCAGCATCTACCAAGATGAAGGTGGAGAAGGGATGTGACCAAAGCCAGTCTTGCTCTCATAAGGAGACTCTTTTGAAGAAGAAAATGTTATGTGTCATGTGTGAAAGTACCTCTCACATTGCTAAGGATTGCCCATACAATCCTAAAAGTACTATCCACATGACCAATACAAAGACTTCAAAGAGTTTCAAGAAGTCTCAAGCTTCGGAAGGAAAGTCTGTTTCCTTCGGAAGCTCCAAATCAAAGAAGAAGGTAAATGGAAAATTACCTTCGGAAGTAAAATTGGTCTCGGAAGAAAGGAGTTCTTCCGAAGCACTGAAGTCTGCTGCAGTGACTGTAGAATCTTCCGAAGGTTCAGTCATCAAAACTTGTGAAGTCCCAAAAGCTTCTAAGGTTTTGAAGGTCAAGTCCAAGACTCCAAAGGTGGTGTGGAAGTCTAAGAAAGACCAAATGACTGAAGTTTCTCCATCAACAACAGCTGAAGATCCCCCTAGTACAACCATAGGATCTATTACTGTTGCATTACCTTCTATTACACTTAGTGAGCCCAAGACAAGTAAGGCTTGGGTTTCCAAATGTAACTAATCATTTTCTTTGTGCAGGAACAGCTCAAGACAAGCAGGAATGTCTGGATAATTGACAGTGGCTGTTCCAGGCACATGACAGGCAATAGGTCTCTACTCCATAATTTTGAGAGAATTGATGGAGGACCAGTTGCTTTTGGAGGAGATGAAGGTGGTTACATTTCTGGAAGGGGCAAGGTCACAAATGGTAAGCTCAGCATTGAGAAGGTAAACTTTGTTAAGGAGCTTGGGTACAATCTTCTGAGTGTATCCCAATTTTGTGATCAGAGTCATAACATGCTCTTTACTGAGCATGAGTGCATTGTTCTCAAGCCTGGAGTGGTCATTCCTCATGAGCATATCCTGCTCAGAGCCCCCAGGAAAGGGAACATGTACAAGATGGATTTGCAAGAAACATCTCCCTCTGGAGAAGTTTCATGCTTTCTATCTAAAGCAAATAGTGATGAGTCTTTCCTATGGCATAAAAGAATGTGCCATGTAAACTTTAAGAACATGAATAAATTAATTAAACATGATCTGGTAACTGGAATGCCAAAGAAAGAGTTTACAAGTGATGATCATTGTGTTGCATGCCTGAAAGGGAAGCAACATAAGGTATCTCACAAGCCTAAGGAAAAGAACTCCATCACTACTCCCCTACACTTGTTACATATGGATCTCTTTGGCCCCACCAGTGTAATGAGTCTAGGAAGGACCTCTTATTGTTTAGTGATCACAGATGATTTTACAAGATTCACTTGGGTTTTCTTTCTTAGAACTAAGGATGAAACCCCTGAGATTCTGAAGAATTTCATCTTAAAAGTTGAGAATCAATGTGATCACAAGGTCAAAACCATAAGATGTGATCAAGGAACTGAATTCAAGAACCAAATCCTTGATACATTTTGTGATGAAAAAGGTATTACAAGACAATATAGTGCTCCCAGGACTCCTCAGCAAAACGGAGTTGCTGAGAGGAGAAACAGGACACTAATTGAAGCTGCAAGAACTATGTTGTCTGACTCTAAACTGCCCATCACCTTCTGGGCAGAGGCAGTTAATACTGCTTGCTATGTGCAAAACAGAGTTTTAGTAGTTAAGACACATGGTAAGACTCCTTATGAACTTTGGCACAAGAGGAAACCTTTCATTGGTTTTCTCAGGTCATTTGGATGTCCCTGCACCATCTTGAATACCAAGGATCAAATTGCCAAGTTTGCTGAGAAATCAGATGATGGACACTTCATTGGATACTCTTCCCAAGCTAAGGCTTATAGAGTATACAATCTCAGAACTAGAATTGTTGAGGAGTCAGCCAATGTGACTTTCAATGAACACACACCCTGTGTGGCTGGTTCTGGTCCTGATTGGCTATTTGATCTTGATTTAGTTACCAACTGTTTTAACAAATCTTGTGAGAATGTTTCAGGATCTGCAGAAAATCTAAATACAGGTGATCCTGATCCAAGATTTGAGCTAGGAAGACCCTCAACTCATACATCTTCAGCTCCAGTTGGAACTACTTCAGCAAATGAGGTTTCTATCAGCACTACAATGACAAATTCAGCTGATACATCTGGTATGCCTTCAAATTCCAGCTCAGAGGCTCCTCAACCAGATAAAGATACCTCAATTGTAGAAGACAACAATGGTGATGGTGATAGTGATCAGGAATTCCTTGATGCTAATAACCACACCATAGATGACAACATCAATGATGTCACACACTCATTGGATCAAGTTAATCTTGATAAGTGTGGTAATGTGGAGGGTGAATCATCTATGCCAGATCTAAATTTCTCAAATTTGGATCTTTCTCAGCAACTTGCTGTGATCCCTCAGCTAAGGATCCACAAGTCTCACCCCACCACAAACATCATTGGAGATGTTGTCACAGGGGTAAGAACAAGAGGACAAACCCATGAAGCAAATGTTTGTCTTCACTCTTGTTTCTTATCTCAGATAGAGCCAAAGAAAGTTGATGAAGCTCTAAAGGATGGAAGTTGGGTTGAAGCTATGCAACAAGAGCTGCTTCAATTCAAAAGGCAGAAAGTTTGGAACCTTTGTCCTCTTCCTCATGGGAAGACTACCATTGGAACCAAATGGGTTTTTAGGAATAAGAAGGATGATAGAGGAATCATCATCAAGAACAAGGCAAGACTAGTTGTTCAAGGATACACACAAGAAGAAGGGATTGACTACACTGATGTCTTTGCTCCTGTAGCAAGATTAGAAGCTGTTAGGATATTCCTGGCATTTGCTGCATCCAAGAACTTCAAGGTCTTTCAACTTGATGTAAAGTGTGCTTTCTTATATGGAGTGATTGATGAAGAGGTTTATGTCAAACAGCCACCTGGTTTTGTAGACCCTGATCATCCTGATTATGTCTGCAAGCTTGACAAAGCTCTTTATGGGCTGCATCAGGCACCCAGGAAGTGGTATGAGACACTGTCTGAGTATCTTTGTAAACATGGATACAGGAGAGGTACTATAGATGGAACTCTCTTCATCAAAGGACAGGGAAATGACTTATTGCTAGTTCAAGTATATGTAGATGACATCATCTTTGGTTCAACTAATCCAAAGCTCTGCAAAGACTTTGAGAAGCTGATGAAAGACAGATTTGAAATGAGTGCAATGGGAGAACTCAATTTCTTTCTGGGAATTCAAGTGAAGCAAGTTGAAGATGGCATCTTCATAAGTCAGTCAAAGTATGTTCAGGACATACTCAAGAGGTTCAACATGACTGATTGTAAGATTGCTAAGACACCCATAGCCAGAAACCACTCCCTTGGACCTGATCTTGAGGGGGAGTGTGTAGATGAACATTTATACAGGGCTATGATTGGGTCTCTTATGTATCTTACAGCTAGCAGGCCTGATATCATGTTTGCTACATGTATTTGTGCAAGATATCAAGCCAACCCTAAGATGTCTCACTTAATCACTGTCAAAAGGATTTTAAGATACCTCAAAGGTGCTTCAACACTTGGTCTATGGTATCCAAAGAATCCTAACTTCAATCTGTATGCTTATACAGATAGTGATTATGGTGGTTGCAACATGACTGCAAAGTCTACATCTGGGGGATGTCAATTCCTTGGTGGAAGGGTTGTCTCATGGCAATGCAAAAACAATCCTGTGTGTCTGCATCAACTGCTGAGGCTGAATACATTGCTGCTGCAAGCTGCTGTGCTCAAGTGCTTTGGATTCAAAATCAGATGCTGGACTATGGATTTAACTTCAAAGAGACTCCTATCCACATAGACAACAATAGTGCTATCTCTATCACTGAGAACCCTGTGCAGCACTCAAGGACCAAACACATCAATATCAGGTATCATTTAATAAGAGATAACTATGAAAAGGGATTAATTAAACTAGTCAAAGTTCATACAGATGAACAATATGCTGATCTGTTTACAAAAGCTTTTGATGAACAGAGATTTAAATATCTGATATCAGCTATTGGGATGATTAACTTTGAGTAGACTTTTTCTTAAAACTAATTCTAATTATTTCTTCTTAAAATATGTGTGTCCTAAGTTGTCTAGTTCATCACTTTCATAAGCTCATGTTTTCTTTGGATAAAATTCTTTTTGAAGACTTTCCTTAGATTCTTGAAAATTTTCTGATACTTCGGAAGATAAAATTTTATCTTCGGAAGAAAATCATATCTTCAAAGTAAATAACTGTCTAAGAGATTTTACCTTCGGAAGAAGTCTAAATCCATCTTCCGAAGCTTAAATTCTTATCTCAGACACTTATTTGTTTTTAAGGACTTTTTCCTTCCGAAGCAAAATTAACTCTCGGAAGCTTTGTTGTTTCTTATACAAAGCATCCAAGTGTTTATTTCTCTTCCGAAGCATAAATTTTCAAGACTCTCAGGAAAATCTTCCAAAGCCATTGTAGCTTCGGAAGCTTTTTCATTAAAACTTCCGAAGACAATTTACCTTCGGAAGCTTTTCGAATTCCAAGAAAACTACTTTTTGAGCAAAAGTAAACTACTTTTTCAGAGGTGGGACCGACTTTCGGATTTCAAAGTTTATCCTCTTTTATTAACTTTGGTTCAAATCCCTTTTCACATAAATACCCAACGGTTCCCCCTCTTTCTCACTATCTTCCTCAATTACTCTATTCCTCAAACCTAATTCTCTAAACCGCCTTTGCTTTCTACCTTTCTTCACCCTTAAGCTTCTGAAATGGCCAACCTTAACCGCAGAAACAACCCAGATTTCTCCATGCAACTTCACACGCAACACAATCAAGTTGCTCTGTTAAGCTCTGAGAAAGATGCAAGTTTCTCAGAGATTTGCCAATTCTTAACTCTATCCAACTACTTCACCTCCCTGACCATTGATCCTACTCTGTATGAGGATCATTTGCTTGAATTCTGGAAGACCTGCCAAGAGGTCATTATGGATGGGAGAAGGCACTGTCTGCCACAGTGCAAGGGAGGACAATCTTCATCACTCCGGCCATCATTAACCATCATTTGCAGCTGGATGATGAAGAAGGTGAGTTGTCCTTCCCAAAGGAAGCTGTTAATCATTCCTTTGAGCAGATGGGCTATGAGGGAGATTTCTCTGTAAAGACCTTCAGGAAAGGGAAGGTCTCATCCCAGTGGAAATACCTACTCCATGTGGTTATCCACAGCTTATCAAACAAGCATGGTGGGTGGGACCAGATTCCTGAGGATCTCTCCTTTATAGTTCATGGAATGGTTCAGGGGGTCAAGTTCAGGTACTCTCAATTTGTTTATACTAATTTACTTGCAAACTTGGACTCCTTAGAGTATTACATGTTTCCTAGATATGTTCAACACATTCTCAACTGTGAACTGGGCTCACAGTTGAGGGAAACAAGTAATATTCTTAAATTGGGACAGATGAAGCCCGGCATATTTAAAATTATGAGAAGCCAACTGTAGGCTTCTCAGGGGTAGAAACAGCCCTAGTTCCCAAAATTTTAGAGCTCATTGCTCAAGGTGACAACCTAGCAACACAAGCTAGTGTTGAACCCACACCTCTCTTTTCTTTACCACTAAAAAGACCACAAATAACCCTCACCTACCAAAGAAAATCAAAACGAACCCCTGCTCAGGCTATTGAGTCTATGCAGGTCCCCATATACTCAACCTTACAGGAGGAAGTGGACACTAGAGCTCCCACTTCCCCTGAGGAGCAAACCACTCCTATTTCTTCACCTATCAGGGCTGAGGTTCCTCATGCTCACCCTGATGAGCTCACAAGCCCAACAGCCTTAAGCCTTCACTCTGAGTCTCAACACTCAAGTGAACAACCTTCAGGGGACATCTACCATCCCCAGCCTTTAGATCTAAACCAACCAATTCCCAACCTATCCTTCTATACTGATGAAGACTTAGGATTCAGTGAGTACCATGAGTCTCTCTTCTCCTCCCCTACTCAAAGAGAGATGAGTACCTCTGATTCTCCTCAGTCTATCCCACATCAGTCACCTGTTACTGAGGTGGACACTTCTGAACATGTTCAGGATGTCCATATGGAAGAGGCTCTCACTTTTGAAAGTGATTACATCATTAAGACCTCAACCATGGCAACTCAGCCCACTGGCATCTCAACTGAGATTGCTAGTGAGCAGAGGAAAACCAGCAGCCAAGAACCTCAAGCTGGTGGTGAGAGAGAGGACTTTGGTCCAATCATCTCATCCCCCAATGATTCTTCTGATGAAGAAGAGGGGAATTTGAGACTAAAGGTGCAGAAACTGTCAAAAACATGCTCCTATTTAGTCTCTAAGGTTAGTCACCTTGAATCTCAGGTGACTACCTTACAAAACAGGGTCAATGATCAGCAACTTCAGATTTCATATCTTAAGGAAAAACTAGCTGGGAGACCTTTAAGGAGAGCTCAACCAGGAACACAAGAACCTGTGGAAGTGATTGACTTATCCTCCAGCTCACCTATGCAAGTGGGTGATGCTACCAAAAAGGGGGAGAAAGTTATTGTAGCCACAGAACCTGGGAGTTCTTCACAGAGAATGGACATAGAGGACTCACCATCCTCACTTGCTGTTGTGCATTCTCAGCAACTTCCTCAAGTTCACATTAATGTGGACTCTATAGACTCTTCATCAGGAGTCTCTTTGAGGAAGGTATACCAAGGGCTGTCTCATCTCCACCACAAGGAACTTCAAACTACATCATAAGGTGGAGGTATGATGCTGACAGAAGAGCCCTTATCCTTCACAGAGTTCAAGGGCAACAAGAAGTTTTTGATTTTCAAAGCCTGAACTTCTATGAAAGATTGGATCTAGTCAACATGCCACTTGTCAATCCAAGCAACTCAAGACAAGCTGACAGATTGGCTCAAAGAATCCAAGATAGGATCCTTGCAGAGTTCACTCTAAGAAGGAGACTTAGGCAATCAGGCAATGTCATCGGTCAACTGGATGTTGAGGTGGACCC